>CM040434.1:66634937-66840863 GCA_022702705.1 Papilionanthe hookeriana x Papilionanthe teres | reverse complement strand
GATGTACTTCGTTCCAGTTACATATTACTTTAAAAAGTTAATTTTGGTCAAAATAGTCAATTTTTGACCTAATGACCACCCATTAACCCAATATGTCAACTTTTGACTAAAAAGTCAACTTTGGTCAAAATGGTCAAATTTTGACCCAATGACTAACCCATTGACCCAATTGATCAACTTTTGACAAAAAAGTCATCTTCGGTCAAAATGATCAATTCTTGACCCAATTACCAACTCATTGACCAAAAATGTTAACTTTTGACCAAAAAGACAACATTGGTCAAAATGGTCAATTTCTGACCTAATACCTACCTGCTGACCTAATGGGTCAACTTTTGACAAAAAATTTAATTTTTCTTAAAATAATCAATTTTTGACCTAATGACCAATTATTGACCCAATAAGTCAATCTCTGATAAAAAATTCAACTTTGGTCAAATTGGTCAATCCTTGACCAAATGACCAACCCATTGACCCAATAAGACAACTTTTGACCAAAAACTCAACTTTGGTCAAAATGGTCAAAACTTAACCCAATGACCAATCCATTGACCCAATAGTCAACTTTTGACCAAAAAGTCAATTTTAGTCAAAATAGTTAATTTAGACCTATTGACCAATTATTGACCCAGTAAGCCAATCTCTGGCCAAAAAGACAACTTTGGTTAAATTGGTCAATCCTTGACCCAACGACTAACCAATTGACCCAATTGGTCAACTTTTGACCAAAAAGTCAACTTTGACCAAAATGATCATTCCTTGACCCATTAACCAACCCATTGGCCTAATAGGTCAACTTTTAATCAAAAAGTTAATTTTGGTCAAATTAGTCAATTTTTGAATTAATGACCAAATATTTTCCCTAAATAAGTTAATCTCTGACAAAAAAGTCAACTTTGGTCAAAATGATTAATTTCTTAACTAATGACGAAGAAGTCAACTTTGGTCAAAATGGCTAATCCTTGACCCAATAACTAATTCATTGACCCAATAGGTCAACTTTTGACCATAAGTCAACTATGGTCAAAATGGTCAATCCTTGACCCAATGACCAACCCATTGACCTAATAGGTCACATTTCACCAAAAAGTCAATTTTGGATAAGTAGTCAATTTTTTACCTAATGACCAATTATTGACCCAATAAGTCAATCTCTGACCAAAAAGCAACTTTGGTCAAAATGGTCAATCCTTGACCCAATGATAAGCCCATTGACCCAAACGGTCAACAATTGAACAAAAAGTCAACTATAGTCAAAATGGTCAATCTTTGACTGAATGACCCAATAGGTCAACTTTTGATTAAAAAGTCAATTTTGGTCAAAATAGTTAATTTTTGACATAATGACCAACTCATTGGCTCAATAGGCCAACTTTTGACCAAAAAGTCAATTTTAATTAAAATAGTCAATTTTTGACCTAATGACCACCCAATTGACCCAATATGTCAACTTTTGACCAAAAAGTCAACTTTGGTTAAAATGATCAATCCTTGACCAAATTACCAACCCGTTGACCCACTAGGTCAACTTTTGACCCAAAAGACAATTTTGGTAAAATAGCTAATTTTTTACCTAATGACCAATTATTGACCTAGTAAGCTAATCTCTGACCAAAAAGTCAACATTAGTCAAAATGGGCAGTCCTTGACCAATTGACAAACCCATTGACTCAATAGGTCAACTTTTGACCAAAAAGTCAATTTTGGTCAAAATATTCAATTTTTGACTAATGACCACCCATTGACCCAATAGTTCAACTTTTAACCAAAAAGTCAACTTTGGTCAAAATGGTCAATTTTTGACCCAATGACACACCCATTGACCCAATCGATCAACTTTTGACCAAAAAGTTATCTTTGGTCAAAATGGTCAATTCTTAGCCCAATTACCAACTCATTGACCAAATAAGTTAACTTTTGACCAAAAAGTCAACTTTGGTCAAAATGGTCAATTTCTGACCCAATGACCACCCCGTTGATCCAATAGGTCAACTTTTGACTAAAAATTTAATTTTGTTCAAAACAGTCAATTTTTTACCTAATGACCACCCATTGACACAATCGGTCAACTTTTGACCAAAATGAAAACTTTGGTCAAAATGGACAATTTCTGACCCAATGACCAACCCATTGACCCAATAGGTCAACTTTTAACCAAAAAGTCAACTTTAGTCAAAATGATCAATCATTGACACAATGACCAACCCATTAACCCATTATGTCAACTTTTAACCAAAAAGTCAAATTTAGTCAAATTGTTAATTTTTACCTAATGAGTAATGACCACCTCGTTGACCTAAATAGGTCAACTTTTGACTAAAAAGCCAACTTTTGTCAAAATGATCAATTTTTGACATAATGACCACCTCATTGACCCAACAGGTCAACTTTTGACAAAAATTTAATTTTGGTTAAAATAATCAATTTTTGACCTAATGACTAATTATTGACCCAATAAGTCATCTCTAACCAAAAAATCAATTTTGGTCAAAATAGTTAATCTTTGACAAAATTCACCAACCCATTGACCCAAAATGTCAACTTTTACCAAAAAGTCAACTATGGTCGAAATGATCAATCTTTGACCCAATGACCAATCCATTAACTCAATAGGTCAACTTTAGACCAAAAAGTCAATTTTGGTCAAAATAGTCAATTTTAACCTATTGACCAATTAATGTCCCAGTAAGTTAAACTCTATCAAAAAAGTCAACTTTGGTCAAAATGGTCAATCCTTGACCCAATGACCAACCCATTTACCAAATAAATCAAATTTCGACCAAAAAATCAATTTTTGTCAAATGGTTAATTTCTGACACAATGACAACGCCATTGCCTAACGAGTAAACTATTGACCAAAAAATCAACTTTGGCCAAAATAATCAATTTTGACCTAATGACCAATTATTGAACCAATAAGTCAATCTCGGACTAAAAGTCAATTTTGGTCAAAATGGTCATTCCTTTACCCAATGACCAACCCTTTGACTAAATAGCTCAACTTTTAACAAAAATGTCAATTTTGGTTAATATAGTCAATTTTTGACCAAATGACCATCCCATTGACAAAATAGATGAACTTTTGACCAAAAAGTCAACTTTGGTCAAAATGGTTAATTTCTTACCCAATGGCCAAAAAGTCAACGTTGGTCAAAATGGTCAATCCTTGACCCAATAATCAACTCATTGACCCAAAAGGTCATCTTTTGACCAAAAAGTAAACTTTCGTCAAAATGGTCATCCCCTACTCCAATGAACAACCCATTGACCCAAAAGGTCAACTTTTGACCAAAAAGTTAATATTGGTCAAAAAATCCAATTTTTACCTAATGACTACCCATTGACCCAATAGGTCAACTTTTGACAAAAAAGTTAAGTTTGGTCAAAATTGTCAATTTCTGACCCAATGACTAACCCTTTCGCCCAATAGGTCAAATTTTGACAAAATGTCAAGTTTGGTCAAAATGGTCAATTTCTGACATAATGAACACCAAATTGACCTAATGGGTCAAATTTTGACCAAAAATTAAATTTTGGTGAAAATGATCAATTTTTTACCAAATGACCAATTATTGACCCAATAAGTCAATCTCTGACCAAAAAGTTAACTTTGGTCGAAATTGTTAATCTTTTATGTAATGAACAACCATTTGACCCTATAAATCAACTTTTGACCAAAAAGTCAAGTTTGGTTAAAATTTTCAATTTTTGACCCGATGACCAACCCATTTACCCATGACGTTAACTTTTGTCCAAAAAGTCAACTTTGGTCAAAATGGTCAATCCTTGACCCAATGACCAACCTATAGACCCAATAGGTCAACTTTTGACCAAATTAGTCAATTTTTGACATATTGTCCAATTATTAACCCAAAAAGTCAATCTCTGAATAAAAGGTCAACTTTGGTCAAAATGGTCAATCCTTGACCTAATGACCAACCAATTGACCTAATAGGTCAACTTTTGTCCAAAAAGTGAACTTTTGTCAAAGTAGTCAATCCTTGACACAATGACCAACCTATTGACACAATAGGTCAGGTTTGACCAAAAACTTAATTTTAGTCAATACAGTCAATTTTTTACTTAAAGACCAACCTATAGACCAAATATGCCAACTTTTGACCAAAAAGTCAACTTTGGTCAAAATGGTCAATTTCTGACCCAATGACCACTGCATTGACCCAATAGGTCAACTTTTGACCAAGAAGTCTTCTTTGGTCAAAATGGTCAATTCTTGACCCAATGACCAACTCATTGACCAAATAATTCAACTTTTGACCAAAAAGTCAACTTTGGTCAAAAAGGTCAATTTCTGACCCAATGACCACCCCGTTGACCCAATGGGTTAACTTTTGACCAAAAATTCAATTGTGGTCAAAATAGAAATTTTTTGACCTAATGACCAATTATTGACCCAAAAGTCAATCTCTGATCAAAAATTCAACTTTGTTCAAAATAGTCAATCCTTGACCTAATGACAAACCCGTTGACTCAATAGGTTACTTTTGACCAAAAAGTCAATTTTAGTCAAAATAGTCAATTTTTGACCTAATGACCAATTATTCACCTAGTAAGTCAATCTCTGACCAAAAAGTCAACTTTGGTCAAAATGGTAAATCCTAGACCTAATGACCAACCCATTGACCTAATAGGTCCCCTTTTGACCAAAAAGTCAACTTTGGTCAAAATGATCAATCCTTGACCCAATAACCAATCCATTGGCCTAATAGGTCAACTTTTTACCAAAAAGTTAATATTGGTCAAAATAGTTAATTTTTGAATTAATGACCAATTATTGACTGAATAAGTCAATCTCTGACCAAAAAGTCAACTTTGGTCAAAATGGTCAATCCTTGACCCAATGACAAACCCATTGACCCAAAAGAACAACTTTTGACCAAAAAGTCAATTTTGGTTAAAATAGTCAATTTTTGACCTAATGACCACCCATTGACCCAATAGGTCAACTTTTGCCAAAAAGCCAACTTTAGTCAAAATGGTCAATTTTTGACCCATTGACTGACCCATTGACTCAATAGGTCAATTTTTGACCAAAAATGCCATCTTTAGTCAAAATGGTCAATACTTGACCCAATTACCAACTCATTGACCAAATAGGTCAACTTTTGACTAAAAAGCCTACTTTGGTCAAAATGGTAAATTTCTGACCCATTGACCACCCCGTTGACCCAATGGTTAACTTTTGACCAAAATTTTGTTTTCGTCAAAATAGTCAATTTTTGACCTAATGATTAATTATTGACCCAATAATTCAATCTCTGACAAAAAGTCAACTTTGGTCAAAATGGTCAATCCTTGATCCAATGACAAACTCATTGACCCAATAGGATAACTTTTGACAATAAAGTCAATTTTTGACCTAATGACTACCCATTGACCCAATAGGTCAACTTTTAACCAAAAAAGTCAACTTTAGTCAAAATGATCAATTTTTGACCGAATGACAAACCCTTTGACCCAATAGATCAACTATTGACCAAAAAGTCATCTTTTGTCAAAAGGTCTATTATTGATCCAATTACAAACCCATTGACCAAATAGGTCAACTTTTGACTAAAAAGTTAGTTTTGGTCAAAATGGTCAATTTCTGACCCAATGACCACCCCGTTGACCTAATGGGTCAACTTTTGAAAAAAAAAATTAATTTTGGTCAAAATAATTAATTTTTGAGTTAATGACCAATTATTGACCCAATAAGTCAATCTCTGATTAAAAAGTAAACTTTGGTCAAAATAGTAAATCCTTGAACCAATGACCAACCCATTAACCCAATAGGTCAACTTTTGACCGAAAAGTCAACTTTGGTCAAAATGGTTAATCCTTGACCCAATGACAAATGCATTGACCCAATAGGTGAATCTTCGACTAAAAACTTAATTTTAGTCAAAATAATAAATTTTTGACCTAATGACCATCCATTGACCCAATAAGTCAACTTTTGACAAAAAGTCAACTTTGGTCAAAATAGTCAATTTTGACTCATTGACCAACCCATTGACCCAAAAGGTCAACTTTTGACCAATAAAGTCATCTTTGGTCAAAATGCTCAATTTTGACCCAATTACCAACTCATCGACCAAATAAGTCAACTTTCGACCAAAAAGTCAACTTTGTCAAAATGGTCAATTTCCGATCTAATGATCTCTCCCATCAATCTACAAGGGTCAACTATTGACCAAAATTTAGTTTTGTTCAAATAATCAATTTCTGATGTAATGACTAATAATTGAACCAGTAAGTCAATTTCTGACCAAAAAGTCAACTTTGGTCAAAATGGTTAGTCCTTGACCCAATGACCAACCCATTGACCCAATAGCTCAACTTTAGACCAAAAAGTCAACTTTTGTCAAAATGTTCATTCTTTGACCCAATGGCAACTTTTGACCAAAAAGTCAATTTTGGTCAAAATAGTCAATTTTTGACCTAATAAACCACCCATTAACCAAATAGGTCAACTTTTGACTAAAAAGTTAACTTCGGTCAAAATGGTCAAATTTTGACCCAATGATCAACCCATTGACCCAATTGATCAACTTTTGACCAAAAAGTAATCTTTGGTCAAAATGATCAATTCTTGACCTAGTTACCAACTCTTTGACCAAAATTGTTAACTTTTGACCAAAAAGACAACTTTGGTTTAAAATGGTCAATTTCTGGCCCAATGACCCACCTGCTGACCTAATGGATCAACTTTTGACAAAAAAATTAATTTTTATTAAAATAATCAATTTTTTACCAAATGACTAATTATTGACCCAATAAGTCAATCTCTGATAAAAAATTCAATTTTGGTCAAAATGGTCAATCCTTGACCCATGACCAACCCATTGACCCAATAAAAAAACTTTTGACCAAAAACTCAACTTTGGTCAAAATGGTCAATCCTTGACCCAATGACCAACCCATTGACCCAATAGTCAACTTTTGACCAAAAATTCAATTTTAGTCAAAACAGTTAATTTTGACCTAATGACCAATTATTGACCTAGTCGCCTAATCTCGGCCAAAAGTCAACTTTGTTAAGCGGTCAATCCTCGACCCAATGACCAACCAATCGAATCTAACAGTCAACTTTTCGACCGAAAATCAACTTCGGCCATAATGATCAATCCTCGACTCCATTAACCAACCCATCGCCTCTAACAGTCAACTTTTAATTCAAAAAGTTAATTTTGGTAAAATTAGTCAATTTTTGAATTAATGACCAAATATTTTCCCTAAATAAGTTAATCTCTGACCAAAAAGTCAACTTTGGTCAAAATGGTTAATTTCTGACCTAATGACGAAAAAATCAACTTTGGTCAAAATGGTTAATCCTTGACCCAATAACCAACTCATTGACCCAATAGGTCAACTTTTGACCAAAAGTCAACTCTGGTCAAAATGGTCAATCATTGACCCAATGACCAACCCATTAACCTAATAGGTCAACATTTCACCAAAAAGTCAATTTTGGACAAATAATCAATTTTTTACCGAATGACCAATTATTGACCCTATAAGTCAATCTCTGAACAAAAAGTCAACTTTGGTCAAAATGGTCAATCCTTGACCCAACGACAAACCCATTGACCCAAATGGTCAACTTTTGAACAAAAAGTCAACCATAGTCAAAATGATCAATCTTTGACCCAATGACCCAAAAGGTCAACTTTTGACTAAAAAGTCAATTTAGGTCAAAATAGTCAATTTTTGATATAATGACCAACTCATTCGCTCAATAGGCCAACTTTTGACCAAAAGGTGAATTTTAGTTAAAATAGTCAATTTTAACCTAATGACCACCTAATTGACCCAATATGTCAACTTTTAACCAAAAAGTCAACTTTGGTTAAAATGGTCAATCCATGACCAAATGACCAACCCGTTGACCCACTAGGTCAACTTTTAACCCAAAAGTCAATTTTGGTCAAAATAGCCAATTTTTGACCTAATGACAAATTATTGACCCAGTAAGCTAATCTCTGACCAAAAAGTCAACATTGGTCAAAATGGTTAATCCTTGACCCAATGACCAATCCATTGACCCAATAGGTCAACTTATAACCAAAAAGTCAAATTCGGTCAAAATGATCAATACCTGACCCAATGACCAACTCATTGGTCTAATAGGTCAACTTTTGACCAAAAAGTCAATTTTGGTCAAAAAAGTCAATTTTTAAATTAATGACCAATTATTGACCCAATAAGTCAATTTCTGACCAAAAAGTCAACTTTGGTCAAAATGGTCAATCCTTGACCCAATGACCAACTTATTGACCCAATAAGACCACTTTTGACCAAAAACTCAACTTTGTTGAAAATGGTCAATCCTTGACCCAATGACCAACTCATTGACCCAATAGGTCAACTTTTGACCAAAATAGTCTATTTTGGCCTAATGACCAATTATTAACCTAGTAAGCCAATCTCTGGACAAAAAGTTAACTTTGGTCAAAATGGTCAATCCTTGACCCAATGACCAACCAATTGACCCAATAGGTCAACTTTTAACCAAAACGTCTACTTTGGTCAAAATGATCAATCATGACCCAATGACCAACCCATTGACCTAATATGTAAACTTTTGATCAAAAAGTTAATTTTGATCAAAATAGTTAATTTTTGAATTAATGACTAATTATTGACTCAATAAGTTAATCTCTGACCAAAAAGTCAACTTTGGTCAAAATAGTTAATTTATGACCCAATGACGAAAAAGTCAACTTTGGTCAAAATGGTCAATTCTTGACGCAGTAACCAACTCATTGACCCAATAGGTCAAGTTTTTGACCAAAAGTCAACTCTGGTCAAAATGGTCAACGCTTGACCCAATGACCAACCCATTGACCAAATAGGTCAACTTTTCACCAAAATGTCAATTTTGGTCAAAAAAGTCAATTTTTGACCTAATGACCAATTATTGACCTAGTAAGCCAATCTCTAACCAAAAACTCAACTTTTGTTAAAATGTTTAATCCTTGACTTAATGACCAACTCATTGACCCAATAGGTCAACTTTTGACCAAAAAGTCAACTTCGACAAAAATGATCAATCTTTGACCCAATGACCAACCCATTAGCCTAATAGGTCAACTTCTGACAAAGAAAGTTAATTTTGGTCAAAATAGTCAAGTTTTGAATTAATGACCAATTATTGACCCAATAAGTCAAACTCTAACCAAAAAGTCAACTTTGCTCAAAATGATCAATCCTTGACCCAATGACAAACCCGTAGACCCAATAAGACAACATTTAACCAAAAAGTCAATTTTGGTCAAAATAGCCAATTTTTGACCAAATGACCACCAATTGACCCAATAGGTCAACTTTTGACAAGAAAGTTAACTTTGGTCAAAATGGTCAATTTTTGACCCAATGACCCAATAGATCAACTTTTAACCAAAAAGTAATCATCGATCAAGACGGTCAAATCTTGACCCAATTACAAACTCATTGATCAAATATGTCAACTTTTGACCAAAAAGTCAACTTTGGTCAAAATGGTCAAACCTTGACCCAATGACGAACCCATTGAGCCAATAGGATAAATTTTGACCAAAAAGTCAATTTTAGTCAAAATAGTTAATTTTTGACCTAATCACCAATTATTGACCCAGTAAGCCAATCTCTGACCAAAAAGTCAACTTTGGTCAAAATGGCAATCCTTGACCCAATGACCAACCCATTGACCTAATAGGTCAACTTTTGAACAAAAAGTCAACTTTGGTCAAAATGATCAATCCTTGACCCAATAACCATCCCATTGGCCTAATAGGTCAACTTTTGACCAAACAGTTAAATTTGGTCAAAATGGTCAATTTTTGAATTAATGACAATTTATTTACCCAACAGGTTAATTTCTGACCAAAAAGTCAACTTTGGTCAAAATGGTTAATCCTTGACCCGATTACAAACCCATTGTCCCAATAGGTCAAATTTTGACCAAAAACTCAATTTTGGTCAAAATACTCAATTTTTGACCTAATGACCACCCATTGGCTCAATAGGTCAGCTTTTGACAAAAAAGTCAACTTTGGTCAAAATGGTTAATTTTTGACACATTGACCAACCCATTGACCCAATTGGTTAACTTTTGACAAAAAAAGTCATCTTTGGCCAAAATGATTAATTCTTGACCCAATTACCAACTCATTCACCAAATAGGTCAACTTTTGACCAATAAGTAAACTTTGGTCAAAATGGTCAATTTCTGACCCAAAGACCTCCCCGTTGACCCCATGAGTCAACTTTTGACCAAAAATCTAATTTTTATAAAAATATTCAATTTCTGACCTAATGACCAATTATTGAACCATTAAGCCAATCTATGACCAAAAAGTCAACTTTGGTCAAAATGGTCAATCCTTGACCCAATGACCAACCCATTGACCCAATATGTCAACTTTTGACCAAAAAGTCAACTTTTGTCAAAATGAACAATCTTTGACCTAATGACCAACCCATTGGCCTAATAGGTCAACTTTTGACCAAAAAGTCCATTTTAGTCAAAATAGTCAATTTTTGATCTAATGACCAACCATTAACCCAATAGGTCAACTTTTGACAAAAAAGTCAACTTTGGTCAAATTGTTCAATTTTTTACCCAATGACCAACCCATTGACCCAATAGATCAAATTTTGACCAAAAAGTCATCTTCGGTCAAAATGGTCAATTCATGACCCAACTACCAACTCATTGAACAAATATGTCAACTTTTGACCAAAAAGACAACTTTGGTCGAAATGGTCAATTTCTGACTCAATGACCTCCCTGTTGACCCAATGGGTCAACTTTTGACAAAAAAATTAATCTTTGACAAAATAATCAATTTTTGACCTAATGATAAAATATTGACCCAATAGTCAATCTCTGAACAAAAAGTCAACTTTGGTCAAAATGGTCAATCCTTGAACCAATGACCAACCCATTGACCTAATAAGTCAACTTTTGACCAAAAAGTCAACCTTGGTCAAAATGGTCAATCCTTGACCCAATGACCAACCCATTGACCCATTAGGTCAACTTTTGACCAAAAAGTCAATATTGGTCAAAATAGTCAATTTTTGACCCAATGACCAAATATTGACCAAGTATGCCAATCTCTGACCAAAACGTCAACTTCGGTCAAAATGGTCAATCGTTGACCCAATGACCAACCCATTGACACAATAGGTCAATTATTGACCAAAAAATCAATTTTGGTCAAAATATTCCATTTTTGAATTAATGACCAATTACCTAATAAGTGAATCTCTGACCAAAAGTCAACTTTTGTCAAAATGGTCAATCCTTGGCCCAATGACAAACCCATTGACCCAATCGGTCAACTTTTTTACCAAAAAGTCAATTTTGGTTAAAATAATCAATTTTTAACCTAATGGCCACCCATTGACCCAACATGTCAACTTTTGACCAAAAAGGTAACTTTAGTCCAAAATGGTCAATTTTTGACCCATTGACCAACCCATTAACCCAATATGTCAACTTTTGACCAAAAAAATCATCTTTGTGCAAAAAAGTCAATTCTTGACCCAATTACCAACTCTTTAACCAAATAGGTCAACTTTTGACCAAAAAGTTTTTTTGTCAAAATGGTCAATCTCTGACCCAATGACCACCCCGTTGAACCAATGGGTTAACTTTTGACCAAAATTTTATTTTTTTCAAAATAGTCAATTTTTGACCTAACGATATTATTGACCAGATAATTCGATCTCTGACCAAAAAGTCAACATTGGTCAGAATGGTCAATCCTTGACCCAATGACAAACCCATTCACCCAATTGGTCAACTTTTGACCAAAGAGTCATTTTTTATCAAAATAGTCAATTTTTGACCTAAAGTCTACCCATTGACCCAATAGGTCAACTTTTGACCAAAAAGTCAACTTTGGTCAAAATTGTCAATTTTTGACTCAATGACCAACCCATTGACCCAATAGATCAAATTTTGACCAAAAAGTCATCCTCTGTCTAAATGGTCTATTCTTGACCCAATTACCAACTCATTGACCAAATAGGTCACTATTGACTAAAAAGTCAATTTTTGTAAAAATGGTCAATTTCTGACCCAATGACCAGCTCGTTGACCCAATGGGTCAAGTTTTGATAAAAAATTTAATTTTGGTCAAAATAATTAATTTTTGTCCTAATGAAAAATTATTTACCCAATAAGTCAACTCGACTAAAAGTCTAATGCTAGTCAAAATGGTCAATCTTCGATCCCAATGACCAACCCATGCGCACCAACAGTCAACTTTCGACCAAAAAGTCACTTCGGTCAAAATGGTCAATCCTCGACCTAATGACTAACCCATCGACCAAATATGTCAACTTTGACCAAAAAGTCAATTTTTACTTAAAGTAGTAAATTTTCGACCTAGTGACCAATTATCGACTCCATTATGCCAATCTCTCGATTAAAAAGTTAACTTTGTTGAATGTTGTCAATCCTCGACTCAACGACCAACCCATCGATCTAATGAAGTTAACTTTCGACCAAAAAATTAACTTCGGTCAAACCGATCAACTCTACGACAAAATTACCAACCCATCAGGCCTAAAAGGTCATCTTTCGACCAAAAGTCAATTTAGGTCGAATATACTAATTTCGAATTAATGACCAATTATTGACCCAATAAGTGAATCTCTGACCAAAAACTCAACTTTGGTCAAAATGGTCAATCCTTGACAAAATGACAAACCTATTGACCCAATATGTCAACTTTTGACCAAAATGTCATTTTTGGTCAAAAATAGTCAATTTTTAACCTAATGACCACCCATTAACCCAATATGTCAACTTTTGACCAAATAGTCAACTTTGGTCAAAATTGTCAATTTTTGACCCAATGACCAACCCATTAACCCAATAGGTCAACTTTTTACTAGAAAGTCATATTTGTTCAAAATGGTCAATTCTTGACCCAATTACCAACTCATTGACCAAATAGGTCAACTTTTGACTTAAAAGTCAATTTTGTTCGAAATCGTCAATTTATGATCCAATGACCACCCCCTTGACCCAATGGGTTAACTTTTGACCAAAAATTCAATTTTAGTCAAAATAGTTAATTTTGACCAATCGACCACTCCATTGACCCAACAGGTTAACTTTTAACCAAAAAGTTAACTTTGGTCGAAATGGCTAATCTGACCCATCGACCAACCTAATTGACTTCGTAAATAAACTTTCGACCAAAAAGTCATCTTTGGTCAAAATGATCAATTCTTGACCTAATTACCAACTCATTTACCAAAGTAAACTTTTAACCAAAAAGTCAACCAAAAAGTCAACTTCGGTCAAAAAGGTCAATTTCTAACCCATTTTCCTCCTCGTTGACCAAATGGTTAAAATTTTCACTAAAAATTTAATTTTTGTCACAATAGCCATTTTTTGACCTAATGACCAATTATTGACTCAATAAGTCAATTTCTGACCAAAAAGTCAACTTTGGTCAAAATGGTCAATCCTTGACCTATCAACTCAAAGTTAACCAACCCATGCATCCAATAGTCAACTTTCGACCAAAAAGACAATTTCGATAAAATGACATCAAACCTTGATCTAATGACTAACCCATGAACCTAACAGTCAACTTTTCACCAAAAAGTTAATTTATGTCAAAATAATCAATTTTCGACCTAATAACCACCCATCGATCTAATAGTCAACTTTCGACCAAAAAGTCAAACTCGGTCAAAATGGTCAATTCTCGACCTCATTTAACAACTCATCGACCCAAAGAGTCAACTTTTAACCAATAAGTCAACTTTAGCTAAAAATTTAACTTTAGCCAAAATGGTTAATCATTGACCCAATGACCAACCCACTAACCCAATAGGTCAACTTTTGACTAAAAGACAATTTTGGCCAAATTGTCAATTTTTTTACCTAATGACCTCCCCGTTGACCCATTTGGTCAACTTTTGACAAAAAAAGTCAAGTTTGGTCAAAATTGTCAATTTCTGACCAAATGACAAACTCATTGACCTAATAAGTCAACTTTTGACAAAAAGTCAAGTTTGGTCAAAATGGTTAATTTCTGAAAAATGACCACCCAATTGACCCAATGGGCTAACTTTTTACCCAAAATTAAATTTTGATCAAAATGATCAATTTTTGACCTAATGACCAATTATTGACCCAATAAGTCAATATCTGACCAAAAAGTTAACTTTGGTCGAAATTGTCAATCTTTCACTCAATGACCAACTCGTTGATCCTATAGGTTAACTTTTGACCAAAAAGTCAATTTTGATCAAACTTTTTGGTTAAAATGGTCAATCATTTACCTAATGACCTACACATTGACCCGCTAGGTTAACTTCTGACCAAAAAGTTAATTTTGGTCAAAATTGTCAATTTTTGACGTAATGACCACCCCATTAAACGAATAAGTGAAATTTTGACCAAAAATCAATTTTGGTTAAAATGTTCAATTTCTGACTCAATGACCAACCCATTAACCCATTAGGTCAACTTTTAACCAAAATGTCAACTTCGGTCAGGTTGGTCAAACCTTGACCCAACGACCAACCCATAGACCCAATAGGTCAACTTTTGACTAAAATAGTCAATTTTTGACATAATGACCAATTATTGATAAAATAAGTCAATCTCTGACCAAAAAGTCAACTTTGGTCAAAATGGTCAATCATTGACCCAATGACCAACCCATTGACTTAATAGGTTAACTTTTCCAAAAAGTGAACTTTAGTCAAAATAGTCAATCCATGACATAATGACCATTTTTGAATTAATGACCAATTACCTAATAAGTGAATCTCTGACCAAAAGTCAACTTTTGTCAAAATGGTCAATCCTTGGCCCAATGACAAACCCATTGACCCAATCGGTCAACTTTTTTACCAAAAAGTCAATTTTGGTTAAAATAATCAATTTTTAACCTAATGGCCACCCATTGTATGTCAACATGTCAACCAATGAAAAGGTAACTTTTAGTCTAAAATGGTCAATTTTCGACCTATCGACCAACCCATTAACCTAATATGTCAACTTTCGACCAAAAAAATCATCTCTGTGCAAAGGTCAATTCTCGACCCGATTACTAACTCTTTAACCAAATAGACTAACTCTGACCAAAAAGTTTTTTTGTCAAAATGGTTGATTTCTGATCTAATGACTACATCCAGCTGAATCCATCAGGTTAACTTTTGACCAAAATTTTATTTTTTTCAAAATAGTCAATTTTTGACCTAACGATATAATTGACCAGATAATTCGATCTCTGACCAAAAAGTCAACTTTGGTCAGAATGGTAAATCCTTGACCCAATGACAAACCCATTCACCCAATTGGTCAACTTTTGAGCAAAGAGTCATTTTTTATCAAAATAGTCAATTTTTGACCTAAAGACTACCCATTGACCTAATAGGTCAACTTTTGACCAAAAAGTCAACTTTGGTCAAAATTATCGATTCTGACTCAATGACCAACCCATCAATCTAATAGATCAAATTTTGACCAAAAAGTCATCTTCCGCTCTAAATGGTCTATTCTTGATCCAATTACCAACTCATCGACTAAATCAAGTCACTTATTGATTAAAAAGTCAATTTTGTAAAACGGTCAATTTCGACTCTAATGACCAACTCGTTAATCTAACCGTCAAGTTTTGACAAAAAATTTAATTTTGGTCAAAATAATTAATTTTTGTCCTAATGAAAAATTATTTACCCAAAAAGTCAATCTCTGACTAAAAATTCTACGTTAGTCAAAATGGTCAATCCTTGACCCAATGACCAACCCATTGGCCCAATAGGTCAACTTTTGACCAAAAAGTCACCTTTGGTCAAAATGAGTAATCCTCGACCTAATGACCAACCCATCGACCCAATATGTCAACTTTCGACCAAAAAGTCAATTTTTACGAAAGTAATAAATTTTCGACCTAGTGACCAATTATCAATCCATTATGCCAATCTCTGATTAAAAAGTTAACTTTGGTTAGAATGGTCAATCCTTGGCCCAATGACCAACCCATTGACCCAATAGGTTAACTTTTGACCAAAAAATTAACTTTGGTCAAACTGATCAGTCCATGACAAAATTACCAACCCATTGGCCTAAAAGGTCATCTTTTGACCAAAAAGTCAATTTAGGTCAGAATAGCCAATTTTTGAATTAATGACCAATTATTGACCCAATAAGTGAATCTCTGACCAAAAACTCAACTTTGGTCAAAATGGTCAATCCTTGACAAAATGACAAACCTATTGACCCAATATGTCAACTTTTGACCAAAATGTCATTTTCGTCGAAAATAATAATTTTTAACCTAATTGACCACCCATTGACCCAATATGTCAACTTTTGACCTAATAATCAACTTTGGTCAAAATCACAATTTTCGACCCAATGACCAACCCATTAACCCAATATGTCAACTTTTACTGTAAAGTTCATATTTGTTCAAATGGTCAATTCTCATCTAATTACCAACTCATCGACTAAATAGTCAACTTTGACTTAAAAGACAATTTTGTTCGAAATCGTCAATTTATGATCCAATGACCACCCCTTTGACCCAATGGGTTAACTTTTGACCAAAAATTCAATTTTAGTCAAAATAGTTAATTTTTGACCCAATGACCACCCATTGACCCAATAGGTTAACTTTTAACCAAAAAGTTAACTTTGGTCAAAATGGTTAATTTTTGACCCACTGACCAACCCATTGACTTGGTAAATAAACTTTTGACCAAAAAGTCATCTTTGGTCAAAATGATCAATTCTTGACCTAATTACCAACTCATTTACCAAATAGGTAAACTTTTAACTAAAAAGTCAACCAAAAAGTCAACTTCGGTCAAAAAGGTCAATTTCTAACCCATTTTCCTCCTCGTTGACCAAATGGTTAAAATTTTCACTAAAAATTTAATTTTGGTCACAATAGCCATTTTTTGACCTAATGACCAATTATTGACTCAATAAGTCAATTTCTGACCAAAAAGTCAACTTTGG
Source organism: Papilionanthe hookeriana x Papilionanthe teres (assembly GCA_022702705.1). Lineage (NCBI taxonomy): Eukaryota > Viridiplantae > Streptophyta > Magnoliopsida > Asparagales > Orchidaceae > Papilionanthe > Papilionanthe hookeriana x Papilionanthe teres. The sequence goes on along the minus strand of CM040434.1, from coordinate 66,823,873 downwards.
TCAAAATGGTCAATCCTTGACCTATTGACCAAAGTTAACCAACCCATAGACCCAATAGGTCAACTTTTGACCAAAAAGACAAGTTTGGATAAAATGGTCAAACCTTGATCTAATGACCAACCCATGACCCAATAGGTCAACTTTTGACCAAAAAGTTAATTTATGTCAAAATAGTCAATTTTTGACCTAATAACCACCCATTGACCCAATAGGTCAACTTTTGACCAAAAAGTCAAATCTGGTCAAAATGGTCAATTTCTGACCCTATGAACAACTCATTGACCCAGTAGGTCAACTTTTAACCAATAAGTCAACTTTAGCCAAAAATTCAACTTTAGCCAAAATGGTTAATCATTGACCCAATGACCAACCCACTAACCCAATAGGTCAACTTTTGACTAAAAGACAATTTTGGCCAAATTGTCAATTTTTTTACCTAATGACCTCCTCGTCAACCCATTCGGTCAACTTTCGACAAAAAGTCAAGTTCAGTCAAAATCGTCAATTTCCGACCAAATGACCAACTCATTGACCTAATAAGTCAACTTTTGACAAAAAGTCAAGTTTGGTCAAAATGGTTAATTTCTGAAAAATGACCACCCAATTGACCCAATGGGCCAACTTTTTACCCAAAATTAAATTTTGATCAAAATGATCAATTTTTGACCTAATGACCAATTATTGACCCAATAAGTCAATATCTGACCAAAAAGTTAACTTTGGTCGAAATTGTCAATCTTTCACTCAATGACCAACTCGTTGATCCTATAGGTTAACTTTTGACCAAAAAGTCAATTTTGGTCAAAATTTTTGGTTAAAATGGTCAATCATTTACCTAATGACCTACACATTGACCCGCTAGGTTAACTTCTGACCAAAAAGTTAATTTTGGTCAAAATCGTCAATTTTCGACGTAATGACCACCCCATTAAACGAATAATCGAAATTTCGACCAAAAATCAATTTTGGTTAAAATGTTCAATTTCTCGACTCAATGACCAACACATTAACACAATAGGTCAACTTTTAACCAAAATGTCAACTTCGTCGACAGTTGTCAAACCTCGACCCAACGACCAACCCATAGACCCAATAGGTCAACTTTCGACTAAAATAGTCAATTTTTGACATAATGACCAATTATTGATAAAATAAGTCAATCTCTGACCAAAAAGTCAACTTTGGTCAAAATGGTCAATCATTGACCCAATGACCAACCCATTGACTTAATAGGTTAACTTTTTGCCAAAAAGTGAACTTTAGTCAAAATAGTCAATCCATGACATAATGACCATCCCATTGACACAATTGGTCAACTTTTGACCAAAAATATTATTTTTTGTCAATATAGTCAACTTTTTACTTAATGACCACCCCGTTGACCCAATATTAATTTAGACCAAAAAGTCAACTTTGGTCAAGATGGTTAATTTCTAACCTAATGACCACCACAATGACCCAATGGGGCAACTTTTGATCAAAAATTCAATTTTTGACCTAATGACCAATTATTGACCTAATAAGACAATCTCTGAGCAAAAAATCAACTTTCGTCAAAATGGTCAATCCTTGACCCAATGAACAACCCATTAACCTAATAATTCAAATTTTGACCAAAAAGTCAACTATGGTCAAAGTGGTCAATCTTTAACCATATGACCCAATATATCAACTTTTGACAAAAAAGTAAATTTTGGTCAAAATAGTCAATTTTTAACAAAATGACTAATTTATTGGCCTTATAGGTCAACTTTTGACTAAAAAGTCAATTTTGGTCAAAATACTCAATTTTTGACTTAATGACGACCCAATTGATCCAATAGGTCAACTTTTGACCAAAAAGTCAACTTTGGTCAGAATGGTCAATTTCTAACCCAATGACCCATTGACCCATTGACCCAATAGGTTAACATTTCACCAAAAAGTCAATTTTGGTCAAAATTGCCAATTTTGACCTAAAGATAAATTATTGACCCAATAAATCAATCGCTGACAAAAAATTTAACTTTGTTCAAAATGATCAATCCTTAACCCAATGACAAACCCATTGACCCAATAGGTCAAGTTTTGACCAAAAAGACAATTTTGGTCAAAATAGTTGATTTTTGACCTAATGATCACCCATTGACCCAATAGGTCAACTTTTGATCAAAGAGTCAACTTTGGTCAAAATGGTCAATTCTTGACCCAATTACCAACCCATTGACCCAATAGGTCAACTTTTAACCAAAAAGTCATCTTGGGTCAAAATCGTCAATTCTTGACCTAATGACCAGACAAAAAATTTAATTTTGGTCAAGATAATCAATTTTCGACCTAATGACCAATTATTTACAAAATAAGTAAATAATTGATTGTTTTTATAGAAATAATTTTATTTAATTTTCATTAATTTTTTTATTTATTTTTTTACCTAATTACCAATTATTTACCAAATAAGTCAATCTCTGAAAAAAAGACAAATTTAATTAGAATAGTAAAAATACTTAAAAGTCAAATTTTATTATTCAATTTATTGACCCAATAAATCAATCGCCGACAAAAAAAGTTAACTTTGTTCAAAATGATGAATCCTTAACCCAATGATAAACACATTGACCCAATAGGTCAAGTTTTGACCAAAAAGTCAATTTTGGTCAAAATAGTTAATTTTTGACCTAATGACCACCCATTGACCCAATAGGTCTAATTTTGGTCAAAATTGTCAATTTTTGACGTAATGACCACCCCATTAACCGAATAAGTGAAATTTTGACCAAAAATCAATTTTGGTTAAAATGGTCAATTTCTGACTCAATGACCAACCCATTAACCAAATATGTCAACTTTTAACCAAAATGTCAACTTTGGTCAAGTTGGTCAATCCTTGACCCAATGACCAACCCATAGACCCAATAGGTCAACTTTTGACCAAAATAGTCAATTTTTGACATAATGACCAATTATTGACCAAATAAGTCAATCTCTGACCAAAAAGTCAACTTTGGTCAAAATGGTCAATCCTTGACCCAATGACCAACCCATTGACTTAATAGGTTACTTTTGCCAAAAAGTGAACTTTAGTCAAAATAGTCAATCCATGACATAATGACCATCCCATTAACACAATTGGTCAACTTTTGACCAAAAATAATATTTTTTGTCAATATAGTCAACTTTTTACTTAATGACCACCCCGTTGACCCAAGATGTCAAATTTTGACCAAAAAGTCAGCTTTGGTCAAGATGGTCAAATTCTGACCCAATAACCACCAAAATGACACAATGGGTTAACTTTTGGTCTAAAAATCAATTTTTTACCTAATGACCAATTATTGACCTAATAAGACAATCTCTGACCAAAAAGCCAACTTTCGTCAAAATGGTCAATCCTTGACCCAATGACCAACCCATTGACCTAATAATTCAAATTTTGACCAAAAAGTCAACTATGATCAAAGTGGTCAATCTTTAACCTAATGACCCAATATGTCAACTTTTGACAAAAAAGTAAATTTTGGTCAAAATAGTCAATTTTTAACAAAATGACTAATTTATTGACCTTAGAGGTCAAGTTTTGACTAAAAAGTCAATTTTGGTCAAAATAATCAATTTTTGACCTAATGACCACCCAATTGATCCAATAGGTTAACTTTTGAACAAAAAGTCAACTTTAGTGAAAATGATCAATTTCTAACCCAATGACCCTTTGACCCAATAGGTTAACGTTTCACCAAAAAGTCAATTTTGGTCAAAATAGCCAATTTTTGACTTAAAGATAAATTATTGACCCAATAAATCAATCGCTAACCAAAAAGTTAACTTTGTTCAAAATGATCAATCCTTAACCCAATGACAAACCCATTGACCCAATAGGTCAAGTTTTGACCAAAAAGTTAATTTTGGTCAAAATAGTTAATTTTTGACCTAATGACCACCCATTGACCTAATAGGTCAACTTTTGACCAAAAAGTCAACTTTAGTCAAAATGGTCAATTCTTGACCCAATTACCAACTCATTGACCCAATAGGTCAACTTTTGACCAAAAAGTCATCTTGGGTCAAAATCGTCAATTCTTGACCTAATGACCAGACAAAAAATTTAATTTTGGTCAAGATAATTAATTTTCGACCTAATGACCAATTATTTGCCCAATAAGTCAATCTCTGACCAAAAAGTCAACTTTGGTCAAAATGATCTATCATTGACCCAATGACCTACCCATTGACCCAATAGGTCAACTTTTGACCAAAAAGTCAATTTCGGTCAAAATAGTGAATTGTTGACTTAATGAACACCCCATTGACCCAATTGGTCAGCTTTTGACTAAAAGTAAATTTTGGTCAAAATAATAAATTTTTAACCTAACAACTACCCAAATAAGTCAACTTTTGACCAAAAAGTCAACTTTGGTCAAATTTGTTAATTTCTGAACCAATGACCTCCCCGTTGACCTAAAGGGTCAATTTTTGACCAAAAATTTAAATTTTGTCAAAATAATCAATTTTTGACCTAATGACTAATTATTGATCCAATAAGTCAATCCCTGACCAAAAAGTCAACTTTGGTCAAAATGATCAATCATTGACCCAATGACCAACCCATTGACTCTGATGATGAGTCGACTTTGGTCAAAATTGTCAATTTTACACCAATGAACCAATTATTGACCTCTGTAAGTCGATCTTCGACCGAAAAGTCAACTTTGGTCAAAATGGTCGATCCTTGACCCGATGATAAACTCATTGACCGAACATGTCGACTTTTGACCAAAAAGTCGATTTTGGTCAAGCTAGTCCGATTCTTGACCTAATGACTACTCATCGACCTAATAGAGTCGACTTTTGACCAAAAGTTAACTTTTGTCAAAATGGTAAATTTCGACCTAATGACCGACCCATTGACCCAATAGATCGACTTTTGACCAAAAAGTCAATTTTGGTCGAAATAGAAAATTTTCGGCGAATGACCGATGTTGATTCGATAAATGTAAATCTCTGACCAAAAAGTCAACTTTATTCAAAATGGTTAATTTCTGACTCAATGACCTAATGACCACCCATTGACCCAATTGGTCAACTTTTGTCAAAAAAGTCAACTTTCGTCAAATTGGTCAATTTTTTACCCATTGACCAACCCATTGATACAATAAGTTAACTTTTGACCAAAAAAGTCATCTTTGGCCAAAATGGTCATTTCTTGACCCAATTACCAACACATTGACCAAATAGGTCAACTTTTGACCAAAAAGTCAACTTTGGTCAAAAAGGTCAATTGCTGGCCCAATGACCTCCCCGTTGACCCAATGGGTAATTTTTTTACCAGAAATTTAATTTTTGTAAAAATAATCAATTTCTGACCTAATGATCAATTATTCGACCGATGGCCGATCTCTGACCAAAAATTTATCTTTGGTCAAAATGGTAAATACTTGACCCAATGACCAACACATTGACCCAATAGGTCAACTTTTAACCAAAAAGTCAACTTTGTCAAAATGATCAATCTTTGACCCAATGACCTACCCATTGGCCAAATAGGTCAACTTTTGATGAAAAAGTCAACTTTGGTCAAAATAGCTAATTTTTGAATTAATGACCATTTATTGTCCCAATAAGTTAATCTCTGACAAAAAAGTTAACTTTGGTCAAAATAGTCAATTTCTGACCCAATGATGGTACCACTTGACCCAATTGGTCAACTTTTAACCAAAAAGTCAACTTTTAACCAAAAAGTCAACTTTAGCCAAAGTAGTCAATCATAGACCCAATGACTAGCCCATTAACCCAATAAGTTTACTTTTGATAAAAAAGTCAGTTTTGGTCAACTTGTCAATTTTTGACCTAATTACCACTTCATTGACCTAAATAGGTCGACTTTTGACCGAAAACCAACATCTTTCAGATTGGTCCATTTCTGACACAATGACCAGCCCAAAGACCAAACGTGTATACTTTTGACCAAAAATTCAATTTTGGTCAAAGTAATCAATTTACGCCTCTAATGACCAATTATCATTCATCTAAGTCAATCTGCTGGTAAAAAGTCGACCTCGAGTCGACATGGTCGATCCTGTGACCCCGATAGGTCGACTTTTGACCGAAAAGTCAACTTTAGTCGAGTTGGTTAATCCTTAGCAATGACAATGACCCATTGATCTGATGGGTCGACTTTTGACCAAATAACCAATTTTGGTCAAAATTGTCAATTTTTGACCTTGTGACCAATTATAGACCCAATAAGCCAATCTCTGACCAAAAAGTCAACTCTGGTCAAAATGGTCAATCCTTGACCCAATAGGTCAACTTTTGACCAAAAAGTCAACTTTGGTCTAAATGATCATTACTTGACCCAATGACCAACCTATTAATCTAATATGTATACTTCTGACCAAAAAGTTAATTATGGTCAAGTTAGTCAATTTTTGACCTAATGACAAATTATTGACCAAATAAGTAAATCTGTGACTAAAAAGTCAACTTTGGTTAAAATGGTCAATCCTTGACCCAATGACTAACAAATTGACCCAATAGGTCAAATTTTGATTGAAAAGTTAACTTTGGTCAAATTCGTCAATCCTTGACCAAATGACCAACCCATTGACCCAATAAGTCAACTTTTTAACAAAAAACCAATTTTGGTCAAAATAGTCAATTTTTGACCTAGTGACCAATTATTGACCCAATAAGTCAATCTCTGACCAAAAAGTCAACTTTGGTCAAAATGGTCAATCCTTGGCCCAATTACCAACCCGTTGACCCAATAGGTCAACTTTTGACCAAAAAGTCATCTTTCGTCTAAATGATCAAAACTTGACCCAATGACCAACCCATTGGCCTAATAGGTCAACTTTTGACCAAAAAGTTAATTTTGGTATAATTAGTCAATCTTTGAATTAATGACCAAATAATGACCCAATAAGTCAATCTATGACCAAAAAATCAAGTTTGGATAAAATGGTCAATCTTTGACCTAATGACAAACCCATTGACCCAATAGGTCAACTTTTGACCAAAAGTCAATTTTGGTTAAAATAATCAATTTTTAACCAAATGAACACCCATTGACCTAATAGGTCAACGTTTGACCAAAAAGTCAGCTTTGGTCAAAATGGTCAATTTTTTACCCAATGACCAACTCATTGACCCAATAGGTCAACTTTTGACCAAAAAGGCAATATTGGTCAAAATAGTCCATTTTTGAACAAATGATCAATTATTGACCCAATAAATCAATCTCTAATCAAAACGTTAATTTTGGTCAAAATTGTTAATCCTTGACCCATTGACAAACATATTAACCCAATAGGTCAACTTTGGACCAAAAAGTCAATTTCTGTTAAAATGGTCAATTTTTGACCTATTTGCCACCCATTGACCCAATCGGTTAACTTTTGACCTAAAAGTCAACTTTGGTGAAAATGGTCAATTTTTGACCTATTGACCAACCCATTCACCCAATAGGTGAACTTTTGACCAAAAAAGTCATCTTTGGACAAAATGGTAAATTCTTGACCCAATTACTAACTCATTGACCAAATAGGTCAACTTTTGACCAAAAAGTCCACTTTGGTCATAATGGCCAATTTTAAACTCAATGACCACCCCGTTAACCCAATGGGTTAACTTTTGACCAAAATTCTTTATTGGTCAAAATAGTCAATTTTTTACCTAATGACTAATTATTGACATAATAATTCGATCTCTCACGAAAAAGTTAACTCTGGTCAAAATGGTCAATCCTTGAACCAATGACAAAACCATTGACCCAATAGGTCAACTTTTGACAAAAAAGTAAATTTTGTCAAAATAGTCAATTTTTGACATAATAACTACCCACTGACCCAATAGGTCAACTTTTGACCAAAAAGTCAACTTTGGTCAAAACGGTCAATCCTTAACCCAATGACCAACCCATTGACCCAATAGGTTAAATTTTGACCAAATGTCAATTTTGGTCAAAATTGTCAATTTTTAACCTAGTGACCAATTATTGGTCATAATAAGCCAATCTCTGACCAAAAAGTCAACTTTTGTCAAAATGGTCATTCCTTGACCCAATTACGAACCCATTGACCCAATAGGTCAACTTTTGACCAAAAAGTTAACTTTGGTCAAAATGATCAATCCTTGGCCCAATGACTAACCCATTGGCCTAATAGGTCAACTTTTGACCAAAAAGACAATTTTGACCAAATTGTCAATTTTTTACCTAATGACCTCCCCGTTGACCCAATTGGTCTACTTTTGACAAAAAAGTCAAGTTTGGTCAAAATTGTCAATTTCTGACCCAATGACCAACTCATTGACCTAATAAGTCAACTTTTGACAAAAAGTCAAGTTTGGTCAAAATGGTTAATTTCTGACAAAATGACCACCCAATTGACCCAATGGGCAAACTTTTAACCAAAAATTAAATTTTGATCAAAATGATCAAATTTTGACAGAATGACCAATTATTGACCCAATAAGTCAATATTTGACCAAAAAGTTAACTTTGGTCGAAATTGTCAATCTTTTACTCGATGACCAACTTGTTGATCCAATAGGTTAACTTTTGACCAAAAAGTCAACTTTGGTCAAAATTTTTTGTCAAAATGGTCAATCATTTACCCAATGACCCGCTAGGTTAACTTTTGACCAAAAAGTTAATTTTGGTCAAAATTGTCAATTTTTGACGTAATGACCACCCCATTAACCGAATAAGTGAAATTTTGACCAAAAATCAATTTTGTTTAAAATGGTCAATTTCCGACTCAATGACCAACCCATTAACCAAATATGTTAACTTTTAACCAAAATGTCAACTTTGGTCAAGTTGGTCAATCCTTGACCCAATGACCAACCCATAGACCCAATAGGTCAACTTTTGACCAAAATAGTCAATTTTTCACATAATGACCAATTATTGACCAAATAAGTCAATCTCTGGCCAAAAAGTCAACTTTGGTCAAAATGGTCAATCCTTGACCCAATGACCAACCCATTGACTTAATAGGTTACTTTTGGCCAAAAAGTGAACTTTAGTCAAAATAGTCAATCCATGACATAATGACCATCCCATTGACACAATTGGTCAACTTTTGACCAAAAACAATATTTTTTGTCAATATAGTCAACTTTTTACTTAATGACCACCCCGTTGACCCAAGATGTCAAATTTTGACCAAAAAGTCAACTTTGGTCAAGATGGTCAAATTCTGAACCAATGACCACCAAAATGACCCAATGGGTTAACTTTTGATCTAAAAATCAATTTTTGAACTAATAAGACAATCTCTGACCAAAAAGCCAACTTTCGTCAAAATGGTCAATCCTTGACCCAATGACCAACCCATTGACCTAATAATTCAAATTTTGACCAAAAAGTCAACTATGGTCAAAGTGGTCAATCTTTAACCTAATGACCCAATATGTCAACTATTGACAAAAAAGTAAATTTTGGTCAAAATAGTCAATTTTTAATAAAATGACTAATTTATTGACCTTATAGGTCAACTTTTGACTAAAAAGTCATTTTTGGTCAAAATAGTCAATTTTTGACCTAATGACCACCCAATTGATCCAATAGGTCAACCTTTGACCAAAGAGTCAACTTTGGTCAAAATGATCAATTTCTAACCTAATGACCCATTGACCCAAAAGGTTAACGTTTCACCAAAAAGTCAATTTTGGTCAAAATAGCCAATTTTTGACTTAAAGATAAATTATTGACCCAATAAATCAATCGCTAACCAAAAAGTTAACTTTGTTCAAAATGATCAATCCTTAACCCAATGATAAACCCATTGACCCAATAGGTCAAGTTTTGACCAAAAAGTTAATTTTGGTCAGAATAGTTAATTTTTGACCTAATGACCACCCATTGACCCAATAGGTCAACTTTTGACCAAAGAGTCAACTTTGGTCAAAATGGTCAATTCTTGACCCAATTACCAACCCATTGACCCAATAAGTCAACTTTTAACCAAAAATTCATCTTGGGTCAAAATCATCAATTCTTGACCTAATGACCAGATAAAAAATTTAATTTTGGTCAAGATAATCAATTTTTGACCTAATAACCAATTATTTACCCAATAAGTCAAACTCTGACCAAAAAGTCAACTTTAGTTAGAATGATCAATCATTGACCTAATGACCAATCCATTGATCCAGTAGGTCAACTTTAGACCAAAAAGTCAATTTCGGTCAAAATAGTGAATTTTTGACTTAATGAACACCCCATTGACCTAGTGGGTCAACTTTTGACTAAAATGTCAATTTTGGTCAAAATGTCAATGCTTGACACAATGACATACCCACCCAATTGGTTAATTTTTAACAAAAAACTAAATTTTGGTCAAAATAGTCAATTTTTAACCTAACAACCACCCAAATAAGTCAAGTTTTGACCAAAAAGTCAACTTTGGTCAAATTGGTCAATTTCTGAACCAATGACCTCCCCGTTGACCCAAAGGGTCAATTTTTGACCAAAAATTTAAATTTTATCAAAATAATCAATTTTTGACCTAATGACTAATTATTGATCCAATAAGTCAATCTCTGACCAAAAAGTTAACTTTGTTCAAAATGGTCATTTTTTTACTCACTGACCAACCCATTAATTCAATAGATCAACATTTGACCAAAAAGTCATCTTTGGTTAAAATGGACAATTCTTGACCCAATTACCAACTCATTGACCAAATACGTCAACTTTTGACCAAAAAGTCAACTTCAGTGAAATGGTTAATTTCTGACCCAATAACCTCCTCATTGACCCAATGGCTCAACTTTTGACCAAAAATTCAATTTTGGTTAAAATAGACAATTTTTGACCTATTGACGAAATATTGACCCAATAAGTCAATCTCTGACCAAAAAGTCAACTTTGGTCAAAAAGGTCAATCCTTGATCCAATGACCAACCCATTGACCCAATAGGTCAACTTTTGACCAAAAAGATAACTTTGGTCAAAATGGTCAAACCTTAACCCAATGACCAACACAGAGAACCAATTGGTCAACTTTTTACCAAAAAGTAAATATTGGTCAAAATAGTTAATTTTTGACATAATGATCACCCATTGACCATATAGGTCAACTTTTGACCAAAAAAGTGAACTTTGGTCAAAATAGTAAATTTCTGACCCAATAACCAACACATTGACCTAATTGGTCAACTTTTAACAAAAAAGTCAACTTTAGCCAAAATGGTCAATCATTGATCCATTGACCATCCCACGAATCCAATAGGTCAACTTTGACAAAAAAAGTCAATTTTGGTCAACTTGTCAACTTTTGACCTTATGACCACCTTATTGACCTAAATAGGTCAACTTTTGACAAAAAAACCAATTTCGGTCAAAATGGTCAATTTCTGACACAATGACCACCCCAACGACCCAATGTGTCAACTTTTCACCAAAAATTCAATTTTGGTCAAAATAATCAATTTTTGACTTAATGACCAATTATTGACCCAATCAGTCAATCTCTAACTAAAAAGTCAACTTTGGTCAAAATGGTCAATCTTTGACCAATTGACTGACACGATTGACCCGATCGGCCAGCTGTCGATCAAAAAGTCGACTGCGGGTCGAAATGGTCGATCCTTGGCCATTGATCATTGACCACTAACCCTGATAGGCTAATTTTTAACCAAAATGTTAATTTTGGTCAAAATTGTCAATTTTGACATATTGACTAAATATTGACCTAGTTAGTCAAACTATAACAAAAAAGTCAACTTTGATCAAAATGTTCAATCTTTCACCCAATGACCAACCCATTGACCTAATAAATCAACTTTTGACCAAAAAGTTAACTTTGATAAAAATGTTTAATTTCAGACACAATGACAACACCATTGACCCAACGTGTAAACTTTTGACCAAAAATTCAATTTTGGTCAAAATAATTAATTTTTGACTTAATGATCAATTATTGACCCAATTAGTCAATCTCTGACAAAATTGTCAACATTGGTCAAAATGATAAATCCTTAACCCAATGACCAACCCATTAACTAAATAACTCAACTTTAACCAAAATGTCAATTTTGGTCAAAATAGTCAATTTTTGACCTAATGACCATCTGATTGACCAAATAGATGAAATTTTGACCAAAAAGTCAACTTTGGTCAAAATGGTCAATCCTTGACTCAATAACCAACCCATTGACCCAATAGCTAAACTTTTGACCAAAAAGGCAACTTTGGTCAACATGGTCAATCCGTGACCCAATGAACAACCCATTGACCCAATAGGTCAATTTTTTACCAAAAAGTCAATTTTGATCAAAATAATTAATTTTTTACCTAATGACCACCCCAATGACCCAATAGATTAACTTTCAACAAAAGAGTCAAATTTCGTCAAAATTGTCAATTTTTTACCCAATGACCAACTCATTGACCCAATAGGTCAACTTTTGACAAAAAGTCAAGTTTGGTAAAAATGGTTAATTTCTGACATAATGACCACCCAATTGTCCCAAAGGGTCAACTTTTGACCAATTATTGACCCAATAAGTCAATCTCTGACCAAAGAGTCAACTTTGGTCAAAATTATCAATATTTTACTCAATGACTAACCCTGTGACCCAATAGGTCAACTTTTGACCAAAAAGATAAGTTTGGTCAAAATGGTCAATCCTTAACCCAATGACCAACCCATTGACCCAATAGGTCAACTTTTGGTCAAAATTGATAATTTTTGACCTAATGACCACCCCATTAGCCCAATAAGTGAACTTTTGACCAAAAAGTCTAAATTCGTTAAAATGGTCAATTCTAGCCACAATGACGATCAGTTGACCGATAGGTGACTTTTGACCGAAAAATTAATTTTGGTCAAAATTGATAATTTTTGACCTAATGACCACCCCATTAACCCAATAAGTGAACTTTTGACCAAAAAGTCTAAATTCGTTAAAATGGTCAATTTCTAACCCAATGACCAACCCATTAACCCAATAGGTCAACTTTTGACCAAAATGTCAACATCGGTCAAAATGGTTAATCATTGATGCAATGACCAAACCATCGACCCAATAGTGACACGTTTGACCAAAATAATCAAAATTTGACATAATGAACAATTATTGTCCCAATAAGTCAATCTCTGACCAAAAGGTTAACTTTGGTCAAAAGGGTCAATCCATGACCTAATGACCAGCTTATTGACCCATTAGGTCAACTTTAGTCAAAATAATTGATCCTTGACACAATGACCAATCCATTGACACAATAGGATAACATTTAACCAAAAAATAAACTTTGGTCAATACAGTCAATTTTTTACCTAGTGACCACCATATTGACTCAATGTCATCTTTTGACCAAAAAGTTAACTTTGGTCAAAATGGTCAATTTCTGACCTAATGACCACCACATTGACACAATGGGTCAATTTTTGACCAAAAATTCAATTTTGGTCAAAATAGTTAATTTTTTACCTAATGACCAATTATTGACCCAATAAGGCAATCTGTGACGAAAAAGACAACTATTGTCAAAATTGTCAATCTTTCACCTAATGACCTAATTGGTCAACTTTTGACAAAAAAAGTCATTTTTGGTCAAAATAGTCAATTTTTAACAAAATGACCAACTCATTGATCCAATAGGTCAACTTTTGACCAAACTTTTGACCAAAAAGTCAATATTGGTCAAAATAGTCAATTTTTGATTTTATGACCACCCAATTGACCCATTATTTGACTAAACAGTCAACTTTGGTCAAAATGGTCAATTTCTGACCCAATGCCCAACCCATTGACCCAATAGGTCAACTTTTGACCAAAAAGTCAATTTTATCAAAATAACTAATTTTTGACCCAATAAGTAAATCTCTGACCAAAATGTCAACTTTGTTCAAAATGGTCAATCCTTGACCCAATGACAAACTCACTGACCCAATAGGTCGACTTTTGACAAAAGTAAATTTTGGTCGAAAATACTCGATTTTTTACCTAATCACCACCCATTGACTCAATAGATCGACTTTTGACAAAAGTAAACTTTGGTCAAAATGGTCGATTTCGACCCGATAATGAACTCATTGACCTTGCAGTCGACTTTTGACCAAAAAGTCATCTTTAGTCAAAATGGTCAATTCTTGACCCAATGACCACCCTGTTGACCCAATGGGTCAACTTTTGATAAAAAATTTAATTTTAGTCAAAATAAAGAATTTTTGTCCAATTGACCAATTATTGACCCAATAAGTCAATCTTTGATAAAAAAGTCAACTTTAGTCAGAATGGTCAATCCTTACCAAATGACCAACCATTGACCCAATCGGTCAACTTTTGACCAAAAAGTCAATTTTTGTCAAAATAATCAATTTTTGACCTCATGAACACCCCATTGACCCAATAGGTCAACTTTTGACCAAAATGTCAATTTTGGTCAAAATGTTCAATCCTTGACACAATGACATACCCACCCAATTGGTCAACTTTTAACAAAAAAGCAAATTTTGGTCAAAATAGTCAATGTTTAACCTAACAACCACCACATTGACCCAACATGTCAACTTTTGACCAAAAAGTAAACTTTAGTTGAAATGGTCAATTTCTGACCCAATAACCAACCCATTGACCCAATAGGTCAATTTTTTACCGAAAAACAACTTTGGTCAAAATGGCCAATTCTTGACTCAATGACCAAACCATTGACTAAATAGGTCAACTTTTAACCAAAAAGTTAATTTTAGTCAAAATAGTCAATTTTTTAGCAATGACCATCCCATTGACCAAATAGATGAACGTTTGACCAAAAAGTCAACTTTAGTGAAAAAGGTTAACTTCTAACCCAATGACCAAAAAGTCAATTTCGGTCAAAATGTTCAATCCTTCACAATAACCAACTCATTGACCCAATTGGTTAACTTTTGACCAAAAAGTCAACTTTTACCAAAATAGTCAATCCTTGACCCAATGACCAACCCACTGACCCAATAGCTCAACTTTTGACCAAAAAGTCAATTTTGGTCGTAAGAGTCAATTTTTGATCTAATGACCTCCCATTGACCCAATAGGTCTACGTTTGACCAAAAAGTCAATTTTAGTCAAAATGGTCAATTTCTGACCTAATGACCAACCCATTGACCCAATATGTCAACTTTTGACCAAAAAACCGATTTGGCCAAAATGGTCGATTTCTGAACCAATGCCAACCCATTGACCCAATAGGTCAACTTTTGACCAAAAAGTCAACTTTGGTCAAAATGGTCAATCCTTGACCCAATGACCAACCCATTGACCCAATAGGTCAAATTTTGACCAAAAAAGTCAATTTTGTCAAAATAGTTAATTTTTACCTAATGACCAATTATTGACCCAATAAGATAATCTCTGACCAAAAAGCCATCTTTAGTCAAAGTGGTCAATCCTTGACCCAATGACCAACCCATTGACCCAATAAGTTAACTTTTGACCAAAAAGTCAACTATGGTCAAAATGGTCAATATTTGACCTAATGATCCAATAGGTCAAATTTTGGCCAAAAAGTCAATTTTGGTCAAAATAGTTAATTTTTGACAAAACGACCAACACATTGACCCAATAGGTCAACTTTTGAGCAAAAAGTCAATTTTGGTCAAAATAGTCTATTTTTGACCTAATGACCACCCAATTGACCGAATAAGTCAACTTTTGACCAAAAAGTCAATATTGGTCAAAATGACTGATTTCGACCAATAATGACCCATTGACTCGATAGGTTAACTTTTGACCAAAATGTCGATTTTAGATCAAAATAATAAAATACGACCTAATGACTAATTATTGACCGAATAAGTAAATCTCGACCAAAAAATCGACATTGTTGAAAATGACCGATCCTTGACCGATAATGACACATTGGCAGATAGAGTTAACTTTTGACCAAAAAGTCAGCTTTTGCCAAATTATCAATTTCTGACCAAATGACCACCCATTGACCCAATAGGTTAACTTTTGATCAAAAAGTCTTCTTTAGTCAAAATGGTCAATTCTTGACCCAATGACCACCCCGTTTACCCAATTGGTCAACTTTTGACAAAAAATTGGTATTTTTTGTCAAAATAATCAATTTTTAACCTAATGACCAATTATGGACCCAATAAGTCAATCTCTGATCAAAAAGTTAGCTTTGGTCAGAATTGTCAATCATTACCAAATTACTAACCCATGGACCTAATAAGTCAACTTTTTACCAACAAGTCAATTTTAGTCAAAAAAATCAATTTCTTACCTAATGAACACTCCATTGACCCGATGGGTCACCTTTTAGCTCAAAATGTCGATTTTAGTCAAAATGGTTAATCCTTGACACAATGACATACCCACCCAATTGGTCAACATTTGACAAAAAGTAAATTTGGTCAAAATAGAAAATTTAACCAAACAACCACCACATTGACCCAATAGGTCAACTTTTGACCAAAAAGTAAACTTTAGTTAAAATGGTTAATTTCTGACCCAATAACCTACTCATTGACCTAATAGGTCAACTCTTGGCCAAAAAACAAATTCTATCAAATGACCAACCCATTGACTAAACAGGTCAACTCTTGACCAAAAAGTCAATTTTTGTCAAAAAAGTCAATTTTTTTTCCAATGACCATCCCATTGACCAAATAGAAGAAGTTTTGACCCAAAAAGTCAACTTTGGTCAAAATGGATAATTTCTGACCCAATGACCAAAAAGTCAACTTTGGTCAAAATGGTCAATCCTTGACCCAATAACCAACTCATTGACCCAATAGGTCAACTTTTGATAAAAAAATTAACTTTAGTTAAAATGGTCCACCCTTGACCCAATGACTAACCCATTGACCCAATAGGTTTACTTTTGACAAAAAAGTCAATTTTGATCAAAATAGTTAATTTTTGATCTAATGACCACCCATTGACCCAATCGGTCAACTTTTGACCAAAAAGTCAAATTTGGTCAAAATGGTCAATTTGTGACCCAATGACCAAGCCTTTAACCCAATATGTCAATTTTTGACCAAAAAGTCGATTTTGTCAATACGGTCAATTTCTGACCCAATGATCGACCCATTGACCCAATAGGTCAACTTTTGACCAAAAAATTATCTTTGGTCAAAATGGTAAATCCTTGAACTAATGACCACAAGCACATTGACCTAATAGGTCAATTTTTGAGCAAAAAGTCAATTTAGTCAAAGTAGTCAATTATTAACCTAATGACCAATTATTGAACCAATAAGTCAATCTCTGACCAAAAAGTCAAGTTTAATCAAAATGGTCAATGCTCGACCACGATGACCCACTATAGACTCGATAAATTGACTTTTACCAAAAAGTTAACTTTGGTCTAAATGGTCAATCCTTGGCCTAATGACTAACCCAATTACCCAAAAGGTTACGTTTTGACCAAAAATTCAATTTTATTCAAAATAGTCAATTTTTGACCAATTGACCATTTATTAACCCAATTAGTCAATCTTTGACCAAAAAGTCAACTTTGGTAAAAATGACTAATCATTGACCCAATGACCAACCCATTGACCCAATTGGTTAACATTTAACCTAAAAATTAACTTTGGTCAACATAGTCAATCCTTGACCCAATCACCAACCCATTGACCCAATAGATCAACTTTTGTCAAAAACGTCAATTTTGGTCAAAATAGTCAATTTTTGACCTAACGATCATCCCATTGACCCTATAGGTCAAGTATTGACCAAAAAGTCAACTTTGGTCATAATGGTCAATCTTTTACCCAGTTAGCAACTCATTGACCCAATAGTTCAACTTTTGACCAAACAATAAACTTTGGTCAAAATGGTCATTCCTCGACGCAATGACCAACCCATTGACCCAATAGGTCAACTTTTGACGAAAAGTCATTTTGGGTCAAAATAGTCAATTTTTTATCTAATGACCGATTATGCACCCAATAAGTCAATCTCTGACAAAAAGTCAACTGGTCAAAATAGTCGATCCTTGACCCAATGAACAACCCATAGACCAAATAGGTCAACTTCGCACCAAAAACTCAACTTTGGTCAAGATGGTCAATTTTTTACTCAATGACCAACCTACTAATCAAAAGGGTTAAATTTTGACCAAAAAGACAATTTTGGTAAAAAAGTCAATTTTTGACCTAATGACCAATTATTGACCCAATAAGTCAATCTCTGGCCAAAAAGTCAACTTTGGTCAAAATAGTCAATCCATGACCCAATGACCCAATAGGTCAACTTCTGATTTAAAAGTCAACTTTGGTCAAAATGGTCATTCCTTTACCCAATGACCAACCCATTGATCTAATGAGTCAACTTTTAACCAAAAGTTAATTTTTGTCAAAATAGTCAATTTTTGAATTACTGACCAATTATTGACCCAATAAATTAATCTCTGACAAAAAAGTCAAATTTGGTCAAAATGGTCAATCCTTGACTCAATGACCAACCCATTGACCCAATAGGTCAACTTTTGAGCAAAAAGTCAACTTTGGTCAAAATGGTCAATCCTTGAACTAAAGAAAAAGTCATTAACCTTATAGGTCAACTTTTGAACAAAAAGTCAATTTTGGTCAAAGTAGTCAATTTTTGATCTAATGGCCACCCATTGCCCCAATAGGTTAACTTTTGACTAAAAAGTCAATTTTGGTCAAAATGATTAATTTCTCACCCATTGACGAACCCATTGACGCAAAATGCCAACTTTTGACCAAAAAATTGATTTGGTTAAAATGGTCAATTTCTGACCCAACGACCAACCCATTGACATAATAGGTCAACTTTTGACCACAAAGTCAACTTCGATCAAAATGGTCAATCCTTGACCCAATGACCAACCCATTGACCCAATAGGTCAACTTTTGACCAAAAAGTCAATTTTGGTCAAAATAGCCAATTGGTCAACTTTTGACCAAAAAGTCATCTTTGGTTAAAATGGTCAATTCCTGACCCAATGACAAACTCATTGACCAAATAGGTGAACTTTTGACCAAAAAGTTAACTTTGGTCAAAATGGTCATAATCTGACTCAATGACCACCCCGTTGACCCAATGGTTCAACTTTTGACCAAAAATTTAATTTTAGTTAAAGTAGTCAATTTTTGACCTAATGACCACTTATTGACCCAATAAGTCATTCTCTGACCAAAAAGTCAACTTTGGTCAAATTGGTCATTCCTTTACCCAATGACCAGCCCATTGACCTAATAGATCAACTTTTGAACAAAAAGTCAACTTTGGTTAAAATGGTCAACACTTGACCCAATGACCAACCAATTGACCCAAAAGGTCAACTTTTGACTAAAAAGTCAACATTAGTCAAAATGATCAATCCTTAAACAAATGACACACATTGACCCAATATGTCAACTTTTGACAAAAAAGTCAACTTTGGCCTAAACAGTCAATCATTGACCAAATGACCAACTCATTAACCTAATAGGTTAACTTTTGACCAAAAAGTTAATTTAGGTCAAAATTATCAATTTTTAACCTAATGACCACCCCAATAACCCAATAAGTCATCTTTTTACCAAAAAGTCAATTTGGTCAAAATGGTTAATTTTTGATATAATGACTAACCTTTTGAACCAATAGGTCAACTTTTGACCAAAAAAACAACTTTAGTCAAAATTGTAAATCCTTGACCTAATGACCAACCCACTGGACTAATAGCTCGAGTTTTGACCAAAAAGTTAATTTTCGTCTAAATTGCCAATTTTTAACCTAATGACCATCCCATTGACCCAATAGGTCAACTTTTAACCAAAAAGTTAACTTTGGTCAAAATGGTCAATTTCTGACCCAATGACACACCGTTGACTTGATAGATTGACTTTTGACCAAAAATTCAATTTTGGTCAAAATAGTCAATTTTTGACCTAATGACAATAATTAATCCAATAAGTTAATCTTTGACCAAAAAGTCAACATTTGTCAAAATGGTCTAACTTTGACACAATGACTAACCCATTGACCCAATTAGTCAACTTTTGACCAAAAAGTCAACTTTGGTCAAAGTGGTCAAACCATTACCCAATGACCAGCCCAGTGACCCAATAGGTCAACTTTTAGCCAAAAAGTCAATTTTAGTTAAAATAGTCAATTTTCTACCTAATGACCACTCACTGACCCAATAGGTCAACTTTTGACCGAAAGTCGAGTTCGGTCAAAAAGTCAAGTTTGGTCAAAATTCTAAATTCTTGACCGAAATACTAACCCACTGACCCAATAGATCGAGTTTTGACGAAAAAATCAATTTTCGTCCAAATAGTCAATTTTTGACCTAATGACCAATTATTGACCCAATAGGTCAACTTTTGACAAAAGTGACAACTTTGGTCAAAATGGTCATTCCTCGACCCTATGAACAACCCATTTACCTAATTGGTCAACATTTGGCAAAAAAGTCAATTTTGGTCAAAATGGTCAATTTTTGAATTATAAACCAATTTTAGACCTAATAAGTCAATCTCTAACAAAAAATTAACTTTGGCCAAAATGCCTATCACCCAATGACCAACCCATTGACCCAATTGTCAACTTTTGAGCAAAAAGTTAACTTTTTGTCAAAATAGTTAAACCTTGACCCAATGAAAAACAAATAAGTCGACTATTGACCAAAAAGTCAATGTTGGTCAAAATAGTCAATTTTTGACCTAATGACCACCCCATTGACCCAATAAGTCAATCTATGGCTAAAAAGTCAACTTTGGTCAAAATGGTCAATCCTTGACCCAATGACCAGCGTATAAACCCAATAGGTCAACTTTGGACCAAGAAGTCGATTATGGTCGAAATAGTCGATTTTGACTGATGATAAATTATTGACCCAATAAGTCAATCTCTGACCAAAAAGTCAACTTTGGTCAAAATGGTGAATCTTTGACCCAATGACCAACCCATTGACCCAATAGGATAACTTTTGACCAAAAATCAACTTTCGTCAAAATGGTCAATTCTTCACCTAAAGACCTAGCAGGTCAAATTTTGACTAAACAGTCTATTTTGGTCAAAATAGTTAATTTTTGACCAAATGACCAATTATTGACCCAAAAAGTCAATATCTGACATAAAAGTCAACATTTGATCAACATGGTCAATCCTCGACCCAATGACTAACCCATTTACCCACTAGGTCAACTTTTAACAAAAAATTTAACTTTGGTCAAATTGATCAATCCTTGTCCCAATGACCAACCAATTAACCTAAGAGGTCAACTTTTGACCAAAAAGTCTATTTTGGTAAAAAATAAAAGTCAATTTTTGACATAATGACCAACTCATTGACCCAATGGGTTAACTTTTGACCAAAAAGTCAATTTTGGTCAAAATAGTCAATTTTGACCTAATGACTAATTATTGACCCAATAAGTAAATCTCGGACCAAAAAGTCAACTTTGTTCAAAATGGTTAATCCTTGACCCAATGACCAACCCATTGACCCAATAGGTTAACTTTTACCAAAAAGTCAACTTTAGTTAAAATGCTTAATCCTTGACCAAGTGACAAACCTATTGACCAAATAGGTCAAATTATGAGCAAAAAGTCAATTTTGGTCAAAATGGTCAATCCTTGAGCCAATAACCAACTCGTTGACCCAATAGGTCAACTTTTGAACAAAAAGTCAACTTTGGTTAAAATGGTCAATCCTTGACCTAATGACAAACCAATTGACGCAATAGGTCAATTTTTGACCAAAAAATCATCTTTGGTCAAAATGGTCAATCCTTGAACTAATGGCATACACTTTAACCTAGTAGGTCAACTTTTGACCAAAAAGTCAATTTTGGTCAAAATAGTCAATTTTTAACCTAATAACCACCCATTGACCCAATAGGTCAACTTTTGACCAAAAAGTTAACTTTTGTTAAAATGGTCAATTTCTGACCCAATGACCATCCCATTGAGCCAATGTCAACTTTTGATCAAAAAGTCAACTTTAGACAAATTGATCAATCCTAGAACAAATGACCAACTCATTGACCCAATAAGTCAACTTTTGACCAAAAAGACAATTTTGGTCATGATAGTCAATTTTTCACCTAATGACCAATTATTGACCCAATAAGTCAATCTCTTACTAAAAAGTCAACTTTGGTCAAAATGGTTAATCTTTAACCCAAGGACCAACCCATTGACCCAATAGGTCAACTTTTGACTAAAAAGTCGACTTTGGTCGAAATGGTTAATTTCGACTCGATACCCAACCAATTGACCGAATATGTCAACTTTTGACTAAAAAGTCAACTTTGGTTAAATTGGTAAATCTTTGACCCAATGACCAACCCATTGACACAATAATTCAATATTTGACCACAAAGTCATTTCTGGTCGAAGTAGTTAATTTTTGATCAAACGACCAATTATTGACCCTATAAGTCAATCTCTTGCCAAAAAGTCAACTTTGGTCAAAATGATCAATCCTTGACCCAATGACCACCCCATTAACTTAATAGAGTCGACTTTTCATAAAACGATCAAGTTTGGTCGAAATGGTCGATTTCGACCTAATGACCAACTCATTGACCCAATAGGTCAAGTTTTGAAAAAAAGTCAACTTTGGTCAAAATGGTCAATTTCTAACACAATGCCACCCAATTGACCCAATGGGTTAACTTTTGACCAAAAATTCAATTTTGGTCGACGTAATCAATTTTTGACTGAATGACCAATTATAGACCCGATAATCAATCTCTGAACAAAAAGTCAACTTTAGTCGAAATGCTTAATCTTTGACCCAATGACCAACGCTTTGACCCAATAAGTCAACATTTGACCAAAAAGATAACTTTGGTCAAAATGGACAATCCTTGACTCAATGACCAACCCATTGACCCAATATGTCAACTTTTGACTAAAATGTTAATTTTGGTCAAAATTGTCAATTTTTAACCTAATGACCACCCCATTAACCTAATAGGTCAACTTTTGACCAAAAAGTCAAGTTTGGTCAAAATGGTCAAATTCTAACCTAAAGACCAACCCAATTACCAAAAAGTCAACTTTGGTCAAAATGGCCAATCCTTGACCCAAAGACCAACCCATTCACCCAATATGTCAAATTTTGACAAAAACAGTTAATTTTTGACATAATGACCAATTATTTACCCAATAAGTCAATATCTGACCAAAATGCCAACTTTGGTCAAAATGGACAATCCTTGACCCCAATGACCAACACATTGACCCAATAGGTAAACATTTAACCAAAAAGTGAACTTTATTCAAAATGGTCAATCCTTGGTAAGTGGTTGACAACCCATAGACCTAATAAACAACTTTTGAGCAAAATAGTCAATTTTGACATAATGATCTATTATTGACCCAATAAGTCAATCCCTGAATAAAAAGTCAACTTTGGTCAAAATGGTCAAACCTTGACCTAATTGACCAACCCATTGACCCAGTAGGTCAATTTTTGACCAAAAGTTGAACATTATTCAAAATAAATAATCCTTGCACAATGAGGGCCCATTGACACAATAGGTCAACTTTTGAGCAAAAAGTCAACTTTAGTCAAAATGATTAATTTCAGACCCAATGATCACTACATTGACCCAATGGGTCAACTTTTGACAAAAAATTTAATTTTAGTTAAAAAAGTTAATTTTTGACCAAATGACCAATTATTGACCCAATAGGTCAATCTCTGACCAAAAGTCAACTTTGGTCAAAATAGTCAATCCTAGACCCAATGACCGACTCATTGACCCAATAAGTCAATTTTTGACCAAAAAGCGACTTTTGTAAAAATTTTCGATTAAGTGACCCATCTGATAAGTCGACTTTTGACCGAAAAGTAATTTTGGTAAAAATAGTCATATTTTGACCTAATGTTCGCCCGATTGACCCGATAGGTCGACCTTTGACCAAAAAGTCAACTTTGATCAAAATGGTCGATACTTGACTAATGACCGACCCATTGACCCAGATAGGTCGAGTTTTACCAAAAAGTTAATTTTGGTTTAAGTAGTCAATTTTTGACCTGATGACCAGATTATTGATCCGATAAGTCGATCTCATGCCGAAAATTGACTTTGGTCAAAATGGTCAATCCTTGACCCAATGACTAACTCATTGACCCAATTTGTCAACTTTTGACCAAAAAGTCAATTTTGGTCAAAGTAGTTAATTTTTGATCTAATGACCAACTTATTGGCCCAATAGTTCAAATTTTGACCAAAAAGACAATTTTGGTTAAATAGTCAATTTTCAACCTAATGACTATCCCATTGACTCAATGTGCAAACTTTTGATCAAAATATAAACTTTGGTCGAAATGGTAAATTTCTGACCCAATAAGCACCCCATTGACCCAATAGGTCAATTTTTGACCTAATGACCAATTACTGACTCAATAAGTCGATCTTTGATCAGAAAGTCAACTTTGGTCAAAATTGTCAATCCTTGACGCAATGACCAACCCATTGACCCAATAGGTCAATTTTTAACCAAAAAGTCAACTTTAAGCAAAATTGTCAAACCTTGACACCATGAACTAGTAGGTCAACTTTTGAGCAAAAGGTAAATATGATTAAAGTAGTCAATTTTTGACATAATGAGCACACATTGACCCAATAAAATAATAACTAACAAAATTGTTAACTTTGGTCAAAATGGTCAATCCTTAACCCAATGACCAACTTATTGACCCGATAGGTCGACTTTTGACCAAAAGTCGACTTTGGTCAAAATGGCCGATCCTCGACCCAATGACTTAAATGGTCAACTTTTGACCAAAAAGTCAATTTTGGTTAAGATAGTCAATTTTTTGACTTAATCACCACCTCATTAACCCAATAAGTCAATCTCTGGCTAAAAAGTCAACTTTAGTCAAAATGGTCAATCCTTGACCCAATGACTAAGCCATTGACCAAATCGGTTAACTTTTGATCAAAAGTCGACTTTGGATAAAATGGTCGATCCTTGACCCGATGACTGACATGTTAAACTAATAGAGTCGACTTTAGAACAAAAGTCGATTTTGGTCAAAATAGTTGATTTTTAACCTAGTGACCGATTATTGATCTAATAAGTCGATCTCCGACAAAAAAGTCGACTTTGATCAGAAATGGACATTCCTTGACTAATTGACCCGATAGTTCGACTTTTGACCAAAAAGTCGGCTTGGTCGAAATGGTCGATCCTTCGACCGATGACTGTGGAGTCGACTTTTGACCAAAAAGTTAATTTTGGTCATAATAGTCAATTTTTGATCTAATGACCACCCAATTGACCCAATAAGTCAATCTCTGACTAAAAAGTCAACATTGGTCAAAACGGTCAATCCTTAACCCATTTTTCAACCCATTGACCTAATATGTCAACTTTTGACAAAAATGTTTTCTTTTGACAAAATGATCAATCCTTGACCCAATGACCAACCCATTGACCCAATGTGTAACCTTTTGACCAAAAATTTAATTTTTCACATAATGACCTATTATTGACCCAATAAGTCAATCTCTGACCAAAAGTTAACTTGGGTTAAAATTGTCAATCCTTGACCTAATGACTACCCCATTGACTCAATAGGTCAACTCTTGACAAAAAAGTCAACTTTTGTCAAAATGGTCAATCTTTGACCTAATGACCAACCCAATGACCCAATAGGTCAACTTTTGACCAAAAAGTCAATTTTAGTCAAAATAGGCAATTTTTGACCTAATGACCAAATATTAAACCACTAATTCAATCTCTGACCAAACAGTCATCTTTGCTCAAAATGGTCAATCGTTGACCCAATGATTGAACAATTGACCCAATGGGTTAAATTTTTACCAAAAAAGTCAACTTTGGTCAAAATGGTCAATACTTTACCCCAATGACTAACCCATTGACCCAATAGATCAACTTTTAAGCAAAAAGTGAATTTTTATCAAAATAGTCAATTTTTGGCCTAATGACCACCCCATTGACGCAATGGGTTAACTTTTGACCAAAACGTCAATTTTGGTCAAAATGGTCAATCCTTGACGCAATGATACCCATTGACCCAATATGTTAACTTTTGACCAAAAAGTCTACTTTAGTTAAAATGGTCGATTTCGACTACAAGACCAACCCATTGACCTGATAGTCGACTTTTGTCCAAAAGTCAACTTTAGTCAAAATAATCAATCCATGACCCAATGACCAACCCATTAACCCAATAGGTCAACTTTGGACCAAAAAGATAATTATGGTAAAAATAGTCAATTGTTGACCTAATGACCAATTATTGACCCAATAATTCAATCTCTTACCAAAAAGTCAACTTTGGTCAAAATGGTTAATTTTTACCCAGTGACCAACAATATTGAACCAATAGGTCAAAATTTGATGAAAAAGTCATCTTTAGTCAACATGGTCAATTTTTGAGCCAATAATCAACCAATTGACCCAATATGTCAACTCTTGACGAAAAAGTCAACTTTTGTCAAATTGGTTAATCCTTGACCCAATGACCAACATACTGCCCAATAGGTTAATATTTGACAAAAAACTCAATTTTGGTCAAAATAGACAATTTTTAACCTAATGACCAATTATTGACCCAATAAGACAATCTCTTACCAAAAAGTTAACTTTGGTCAAAATGATCAATCCTTGACCCAATGACCACCCCATTGACCCAATAGGTCAACTTTTAACAAAAAATTCAAGTTTGGTCCAAATAGTGAATTTCTAACCTAATGACCAACCCATTGACCCAACAGGTCAACCTTTGACAAAAAGTCAACTTTGGTCAAAACGTTCAATTTCTGACACAATGACCACCCAATTGACCATATGGGTTAACTTTTTACAAAAAATCAATTTTGGTCAAAATAATCAATTTTTGACTGAATAACCAATTATAGACCAGATAAGTCAATCTCTGACCAAAAATTCAACTTGGTCGAAATGGTTAATCTTTGACCCAATGAACAACCCTTGACCCAATAGGTCAAATGTTGACCAAAAAGTAAACTTTGGTCAAAATGGTCAATCATTGACCCAATGACCAACCCATTGACCCAATATGTCAACTTTTGACAAAAAAGTTAATTTTGGTTAAAATTGTCGATTTTTGACCTAATGACCACCCCAATAACCCAATAGGCCATCTTTTGACCAAAAAGTCATGTTTGGTAAAAATGGTCAACTTCAGACCCAATGACCAACCCATAGACCCAATAGGTGAACTTTTGACCAAAAAGTCAACTTTGGTCAAAATGGTTAATCCATGACCCAATGACCAACCCATAGACCCAATAGGTCAACTTTTGACCAAAATAATTAATTTTTGACATAATGACCAATTATTGAACCAATAAGTCAATCTCTCACCAAAAAGTCAACTTTAGTCAAAATGGACAATCCTTGACCCCGATGACCAACCCATTAACCTAATTGATCAACTTTTGAATAAATTGTGAACATTATTCAAAATAGTCAATCCTTGACACAATATGTCAACTTTTGACCAAAAAGTTAATTTTGGTTAATATAGTCAATTTTTGACCTAATGACCACCCCATTGACCCAGTAGGTCAACTTCTGACAACTTTGGTCAAAATGGTTAATTTCTGACCCAATCACCACCCCATTGACCAAGTGGGTCAACTTTTAACCAAAAATTTAATGTTAGTGAATATGTTTAATTTTTGACCTAATGAACAATTATTAACCTAATAACGACCTGTTTGGTTCGGTTGCAGCTTTTTAGCTTTGCAGCTGCAGCTTTTCAGCTTTGCAGCTGCAGCTGCACTGCCCCAGGAAGCAGATGCGGGGAAGCAGCTGCGGAGAAGCTGGCTGTCTGTTTGGTTGCAGCTGTGAGAAAAAAGCTGCGGGATAGCTTTTTTGTAAAAATGACCAGACTGCCCCTATCTGTTAAAACTGTTTGAAATTTATGTTTGTAAGTTTAATGAATACCTAAAAATTGAAAAAATTATGTTTTATTTATTCAAACAAAATTAATTGATTTTAATATATCTATATATTTTGAAACTATGAAAAGATGTGTTTACATATATTTATGGAGGATATTTTGAAGTTTTATTTATTTGTAAACATATGTATATTTAAAATCTATTATTTTTAAAATATATTTTGAAATTTTATTTATTTGTAAAAATTTTAAAAGTATGAAAATATGTGTTGACATATCTTTATAGTGGATATTTTGAAGTTTTATTTATTTGAAAACATATGTTTATAAAATTTTTTTGTAAAATGTTATTTACACATGTATTAAAATTTTTTGAGTTTTGAATCATCTAATTACAAAAGATTTAAAACCAAAAAACATCAAGTTATCGATTGCATATCCCAAAAAGTCATAAAGTTCTGTAGATGTACATAGTGTCCTCTCAAGCACTTGCTAGTAGTAGTATAGTGAAAAAAAACTGTAGGACTATTACAACAACAATTAACACTACAATAATGTTCACTTTTGTTTTGAGTTGTTGTAGCTCTCGTGGCACACCGACTTCTGGTGAAGCCGTCCACTCCCTAACATCGGACTCCTAACAATCCGGTAAACTGTCCGTCTATCGGAAGAAATTACATTGCTCTTGAATGTTCTGAGGACAACTATAAAACTTTCGATGAAAGTTGTGCGGCTGTCGTGATGTAAGAAGTGATGTCTGGAGGCCACAGTGACATAGTACTCGTCGAGAGGTAGCCGACATGCTGGAGCTCATGTCTTCCTGAAATGCAAGTGAATATAGAACTTAATTACTTTGATTACTAACTGCTCAAACAAAATGATAATCATTAAACCAGACAAAAGACAGATATAACTCTTACAGACCAGTTAATGTGAAGAATAGTGCTCAACATAATGTTAATCTTCATTTCAAAACAGAAAATAACCTACACATCATCAACATAGTTCTGCTCAACTAGACAAAAGACAAACATTACTCTCCAACTAATGAGCTGGTAATCTCCTCTCGAAAGGCTACCATTTCATTCGCAACCTCCCCATCTTACGTGCAAATTGAGGCATTGTCGTTCTCCTCCCGTGATATAGATTGACCAATGCGGTATTCATAAGCTTCGATTGGAACTTCCTTGCCATTGAGCTCGACACGCTCGTAATCAACATCAGCTCGAGTTGGATGCCACCTAATATAGTTATGTAGGGCCACAGTGGCTAACACTATATGCACTTGTTTTGGAAATGAATAAGGTGGCATATCTCAAAGTATGACCCATTTCTTCTTCCAAACTCCAAACTTCCTCTCAATTATGCCTCGCAAGGATGAATGTCTTTTATTAAACACCTCTATTCTAGTTCTTGTACGATTTCTGGCTCTCTCGAAATCTGAAATATGATACTTTGTGTCAGGATAAGATTTAAGGTACCCCCTCTGCATTGGGTAGCCAGCATCCACCAAAAAATACTTTCCTGAAATATTAGGAAACTTAGCTAAGCATATAAAGAAAAAATCTACTTTTTATATTACGAAGGAACTTACCATGTGGGGGGTGAGGAAAATTGTACTCTGAATTTCTCGTTCCATTTTTAAAAACTCTACTATCATGTGCGCCGCCCTCCCATCCAGCCAATGCAAATGTAAAACACATGTTGAAATCACAAACCACCATGATATTTGCCAAAACGGACGAGAAATTCAACTTTCTCATTATCCGGCACTACAGGATGAACTTGTGTTCCATCGATTGCGCCGACGCAACCCTTTAGAAATAAGATAAATCATTTCAATATGCAATCCCTTAATATGTAGTTGGAGTATAGAGTTATACCTTGAAATATGGCATATATCGGTCATCGTTGCAAATCTCTAGTGGCGTCCTTCCAAAAATTAGATCAGTTGGTTTTATTATGTCTTGTGCTAGACTGACAAGAGAACTCAAACCAACTGAAAAATATTTGGTTATTAGTTCGGACGAGTGTTGGAAGTGTTCCATGGCTCCCCGCAATGACTAGTTTTGTAATAGTATGTAAAATGTTATGCCCAATACTTCACGGTATGTTGTCCTAGAAGACCCGTGAAGTCCATGAGATGTTGTTAAATCTAACAAAAGATCACTGAAAACATCATAGGACATGCGGAATATGTTTTAAAATCTTGTTGGGTGTCCTGAAATCATCTCTCCCATCCATTTTTCCCTAATCTGAGATGATGTGTAACAAGGCTCACGATCGACGTACGTATTATATTTTTGCACTAGTATATTTACCACTGCATTTCTCCTTTGGCGACGGACTTCCTCCGGGTCCATGAAGATATAAACTGTACCTTTTAATTAAACCAAGTTAAGGTCTATAGAAATCATAAATGGACTAAAACAAGCACATAGATGAACTATATTTGGAAAAGAAATAACTTAAACATTAGGGCAATCAAATATAACTTGTCCAAATAACTACATCACTGGCAGTAGTACTCATAGATGGAATAAATTTAAACAGTTCCAGATAAAATCAGAAACAAACAACGGTCCTCTTCACAAGTTGCGATAGTTATAATAATAGCGTATGTATTCTAGTCGTCGCTCTTTGCTTAGTGCAGTAAAGAAGTCTCGATAGAGGGAATCACGGAAGAGGTCGACCACAAAGTAGAATAGATCACAATCCCCTGTAAATTCCGGGTCGTCTTCAAAAAGTCTAATGACCTCATGGACGTCAGTTTTTTGAACTCTGTGCGGGGCATCATTAGATGAGTTCACTAGGTATGAGAGCTGGTCCCTCATAGGTGCAGGACCATTTTTTCTCTTTCTTTCGTTCCTAAAGCACTTTTTATGGTTTGTTGACTGAATTTCAGGTTGCTCGTACATGCAAAATTTTGCTGAATCGTTTGATAATTCCACAGCCACATTTTCAAGAATTGTTTCAAAAATGGTTTAGCTAGGGGTAGCTGAATATTTCCCTGTAGCTACCACCCCACCAAACATCCTTTCAAGCTTGTCCTCTAATTCCGGTTCTATCCCAGCCAATCTGAACTTCTTTGTCGCAGGAAAAATTTGTAAAAGAGAATGAAATGTTATTAGAAGATAAGAAAAAAAAACTGTATAACATTACAAAAATTAATTCAATAATATCTTACTGCAAGCCTTTCTGTCCACCATGCTTCTGAAGCAGCAATAGTTCGCTTCACCGGATCCCATCCCAAGCCAGTAGATCCTTTTTTTAAATCCTTCCAAAATTTCCACTCTCTATTATTTTTTAACTGGAGCCTTTCATACTCTCTACCTATGACCTCCCTAAACATTGTAACAATGTTTTGCCAACCATCTTTGTTAAAAAAAGAATTTGGCCTATTCCCCTTTTCGACTTCAGTTATGCATAGATCGCAAAATATTATTTTAATATCCTTCTCCCAAAGTGCAGGAGTAGCAACTTCTTTGTTTTTATTAGCCATACTATGAGTAGGAGAAACAGTTACATTAAAAATGAATTGACATAACAGATGCTAAAATGTCTACTAAAATGAAGGAATAGATACATCAACATATTACTTAATGAGTCAATGATTGGTCATTAGGTCAAAAATTAATTATTTTGATCAAAATTGTCTTTTTGTTCAAAAGTAGACTTATTTGGTCAATGCGTTGAATCTTGGGTCAATGGGTTAGTCATTTGGTTAAAAATTGACCATTTTGACGAAATTTGACTTTTTAGTCAAAAGTTGACCTATATGGTAAATGGGTGGTCATTAGGTAAAAATTTGATATTTTGACCAAAATTGACTTTTTGGTCAAAAGTTGACCTATTAGGTCAATGGGTTGGTCATTGGGTAAAGGTTTGACCATTTTGACCAAAGTTGGCTTTCTGGCCAAAAGTTGACCTATTAGGTCAATGGGTTAGTGATTGGGTCAGAAATTGACCATTTTGACCAAAGTTGACTTTTTGATCAAAAGTTGACCTATTGGGTCAATGGATTTGTCACTGGGTCAAAGATTAATCATTTTGACCAAAGTTGACTTATTGGTAAGAGATTGATTTATTGGGTCAATAATTGGTCATTAGGTCAAAAATAGACTATTTCTACCAAAATTAACTTTTTGGTCGAAAGTTTACCAATTTGGTATATAGGTTAGTCATTGGGTATGAAATTGACCATTTTGACCAAACTGACCAAACTTAACTTTTTGGTCAAAAGTTGACTATTAGGTTAATGGGGTGGTCATTAAGTAAAAAATTGATAATTTTGACCAAAATAAACTTTTTGGTCGGGTCAATGGGTTGGTCATTGGGTAAATGATTGATCATTTTGACTAAAGTTGACTTTTTGGTCAAAGTTGTCCTGCTGGGTCAATGGGTTGGTCATTAGGTGAAAGATTGACAATTTTGACCAAAGTTGATTTTTTGGTCAGAGATTGACTTATTGGGTCAATAATTGCTCATTCGGTTAAAAATTGATTATTTTGACCAAAATTAAAATTTTGGTCAAAATTTGACTCATTTGGTCAATTAGGTGGTCATTGTGTTAGAAATTGACAATTTTTTACCAAAGTTAACTTTTTTGTCAAAAGTTAACCTATTGGGTCAATGGGGTGGTCATTGGGTTAAGGATTGATCATTTTGACCAAAGTTGACTTTTTGGTAAGAGATTGACTTGTTGGGTCAATAATTGATCATTATTAGGTCAAAAATTGACTATTTTGACCAAAATTAACTTTTTGGTCAAATATTGACCTATTTGGTTAATGGGTTGGTCATTGGGTCAATGATTGACCAATTTGACTGAAGTTGACTTTTTGGTCAAAACTTAGCATATAGGGTCAATTGGTTGTTCATTGGGTCAGAAATTACCATTTTCACCACAATTGACTTTCACGTCAAAAGTTGATATATTAGGTCAATGGGTTTGTCATTTTATCAAAGATTAACCATTTTGAAAAATGTTGACCTTTTGGTTAGAGATTGACTTATTGGGTCAATAATTGATCATTAGGTCAAAAATTATCTATTTTGACCAAAATTGATTTTTGGTTAAAAGTTAACCTCTTGGGTCAATGGGTTGGTCATTGGGTCAACGATTGATCATTTTGTCCAAAGTTAACTTTTTGGTCAGAAGTTGACCTATTGGGTCAATGAGTGGTAATTAGGTTAAAAATTAACTATTTTTACCAAAATTGACATTTTGGTCAAAAGTTGACTTATTGGGTTAATGGGTTGGTCATTGGGTAAAGGAATGACCATTTTGACCAAACTTGACTTTTTGGTCAAGAGTTAACCTATTGGGTGAATGGGGTGATCATTGGGTCAAGGATTGACCATTTTGACCAAAGTTGACTTTTTGGTCAGAGATTGACTTATTATGTCAATGATTGGTCATTATGTGAAAATAAATTTTTTTGACCAAAATTGGCTTTTTGGTCAAAAGTTGACACATTGTGTCAATGGATTGGTCATTGGGTCAAGGTTTGACCATTTTGACCAAAGTTGACTTTTTAGCCAGAGAATGACTTATTGGGTAAATGGGGTGGTCATTAGGTCAAAAATTGACTATTTTGACAAAAATTAACTTTTTGTTCAAATGTTGACCTATTGGGTTTATGGGTCACGAATTGACCATTTTGACATTGTGAACTTTTGGTCAAAAGTTGAATATTGGGTCAATGGGTTGGTGATTGGGGCAATAATTGAACATTTTGACCAAGGTTGAATTTTTTGTCAGAGATTGACATATTAGGTCAATAATTAGTCGCTAGATAAAAAATTGACTATTTTGACCAAAATTGACTTTTTGGTCCAAGGTTGACATACTAGGTTAATGGGTTAGTCATTGGGTCAAGGATTAACCATTTTGACAAAAGTTGACTTTTTCGTCAAAAGTTGACCTATTGGGTCAATGGGTTGGTCATTGTGTCAAGGATTAACCATTTTGACCAAATTTGACTTTTTAGCCAGAGAATTACTTATAGGGTCAATTGGGTGGTCATTAGGTCAATATTTGACTATTGGGTCAATGGGTTGGTTACTGGGTCAAGGATTGACCATTGGGACTAAAGTTGACTTTTTGGTCAGAGATTGACTTATTGGGTCAATAACTGGTCATTAGGCTAAAAATTAACTATTTTGACAAATATTAAATTTTCGGTGAAAATTTGACCCATTGGGTCAATGGAGTCGTCATTGGGTCAGAAATTAACCATTTTGACCAAAGTTAACTTTTTGGTCAATAGTTGACCTATTGGGTCAATGAGGTGGTCATTTGGTCAAAAAATGACTATTTTGACTAAACTATACTTTTTGGTCCAAAGTTGACCTAGTGGGCCAATGTGTTGGTCATTGGGTCAAGGATTGACCATTTTGGCCAAAGTTGACTTTTTGGTCATAAGTTGACCTATTGGGTCAATGGGTTGGTCATTCGGTCAAGGATTAATCATTTTGACCAAAGTTGAGTTTTTGGTCAAAAGTTGGCCTATTGGGTCAATAGGTTGGTCGTTGGGTCATAAATTGACCATTTTTACAAAAGTTGACCTATTGGGTCAATGAGGTGGTCATTAGGTCAAAAATTAAATTTTTTTTCCAAAATTGATTTTTTGGTCAAAAGTTGACCTATTAGGTTAAAGGGTTGGTCATTGGGTCAGAGATTGACCAAAGTTAACTTTTTGGTCAAAAATTATGGGTCGGTCATTTGGTCAAAAATTGACCACTTTAATCAAAGTTGACTTTTGGATCAAAAGTTGACCTATTTTTAACTTGGCTTGTCATTGGGTCAGAAATTCACCATTTTGACCAAAATTGACTTTTAGTTCAAAAGTTGACATATTAGGTCAATGAGTTTATCATTGGGTCAAAGATTAATCATTTTGATCAAAGTTGACTTTTGGTTAGTGATTGAATTATTTGGTCAATAATTGGTTAAAAGTTAACCTATTGGGTCAATGGGTTGGTCATTGGGTCAGAAATTGACCATTTTAACTAAAGTTAACTTTGTTGGGTTAATGGGTTGGTCATTAGGATAAGAATTGACTATTTTGACCAAAATTAAAATTTTGGTCAAAAGTTGACCTATTGGGTCAATAGTTTGGTCATTGGGTAAAAGAATGACCATTTTAACCAAGTTGACGTTTTGGTCAAGAGAAAACCTATTGGGTCAATGGGGTAGTCATTGGGTCAGGGATTGACCATTTTGACAGAAGTGACTTTTTGCTCAGAGATTGACTTATTAGGTTAATAATTGGTCATTATGTCAAAAATTTATTTTTGACCAAATTTGACTTTTTGGTCAAAAGTTGACACATTAGGTCAAGGTCTGATCATTTTAACTAAAGTTAACGTTTTGGTCAAAAGTTAACTTATTGGATCAATGGGTTGGTCAATGGGTTAGGGATTGACCTTTTTAACCAAAGTTGACTTTTTAGCCCAAGATTGACTTATTGGGTCAATGGGGTGGTCATTAGGTCGAAAATTGACTATTTTGACCAAAATTGACATTTTGGTTAAAAGTTGACCTATTGGGTCATTAGGTTTGTCATTGGGTCAGAAATTGACCATTTTGACCAAAGTTGACTTTTTGGTCAAAAGATGACCTATTAGGTTAATTGGGTAGTCATTAGGTCAAAAATTGACTATTTTGACCAAAATTGACTTTTTGTCAAAAGTTGACCTGATGGGTCAATGAGTTGGTCATAATGTCAAAAATTAAATTTTTTGACCAAAATTGACCTTTTTGTCAAAGTTAACCTCTTGGGTCAATGGGTTGGTCATTGGGTAAAGATTGATCATTTTGACCAAAGTTGATTTTTTTGTCAAAAGTTGACCTATTAGGAAAATGGGTTAGTCATTGGGCCAAGGATTGACCATTTTGACCAAATGTTAACATTTATGTCAGATATTGACTTATTGGGTCAATAATTGGTCATTTGGTCAAAAAATAATTATTTTGACCAAAATTGACTTTTTGTCAAAATTTAAAATATTCGGTCAAGAATTGAACATTTTGACCAAAGTTGAGTTTTTGGTCAAAAGTTGACCTTTTGGGTCATTGGATTGGTCATTGGGTCAAGGATTCACCATTTTGACCAAAGTTGGCTTTTAAGTTTGAGATTGACTTATTGGGTCATTAATTGGTCATTAGGTTAAAAATTAATTATTTTGACCAAATTTTATTTTTTGGTCAAAAGTTGACATGTTGGGTCATTCGGGAGGTCATTGTGTCAGAAATTGACCATTTTGACCAAAGTTGGTTTTCTAGTCAAAAGTTGACCTTTGTAGGTCAATGAGGTAGTCATTAGGTCAAAAATTGAAAATTTGACCAAAATTGACTTTTTGGTGAAAAGTTGACCTATTGATTTAATGGGTTGTTCATTGGGTCAATGATTGACCACTTTAGCTAAAGTTGAATCTTTGGTTAAAAGTTGACTTATTGTGTCAATGGGATGGTCATTGGGTCAGAAATTGACTATTCTGACCAAAGTTGACTTTTTAGTTAAAAGTTGACCAATTGCGTTAATGAGTGGTCATTAGGTCAAAAATTGACTTTTTGGTCAAAAGTTAACGTTTGGGTCAACGAGTTGGTCATTAGGTCAAGGTTTGACCATTTTGACTAAAGTTATCTTTTTAGTCAAAAGTTAACCTATTGGGTCAATGGGTTGGTCATTGGGTGAAGGATTGACCATTTTGACCAAAGTTAACTTTTTGGTCAGAGATTGACTTTTTGGATGAATAATTGGTCATTAGGTCAAAAATTGACTATTTTAACCAAAATTAATTTTTTTGTCAAAAGTTGACCGACTGGGTTAATGGGGTGGTCATTGGGTCAGAAATTGTCCATTTTGACCAAAATTGAGTTTTTGGTCAAAAGTTGACCTATTGTGTCAATGAGTTAGTGATTAGATCAGGAATTGACCATTTTGACAGAAGATGACTTTTTTGTCAAAAGTTGATCTATTGCGTCAATGAGTTGGTCATTGTGTCAACAATTGATGCTTTTGACCAAAGTTGACTTTTTGGTCAAAACTTGACCTATTGGGTCAATGGATAGTCATTAGGACAAAAATTGACTATTTTGACTAAGATTGACTTTTTGGTCAAAAGTCGACCTATTGGGTCAATGGTTTGTCATTAGGTCAAGGATTGACCATTTTGACTAAAGTTGACTTTTTGATCAGAGATTGACATATTGGGTGAATAATTGGTTATTAATCCAAAAAGTCAACTTTGGTCAAAACGGTCAATCCTTAACTCAATGACCAACCCATTGACCTAATCAGTTAAAATTTGACCAAAGGCCAATTTTGGTCAAAATAGTCAAGTTTTAACCTAGTGACCAATTATTGGTCACAATAAGCTAATCTCTGACTAAAAAGTCAACTTTTGTCAAAATGGTCATTCCTTGACCCAATTACGAACCCATTGACCCAATAGGTCAACTTTTGACTAAAAAGTCAACTTTGGTCAAAATGATCAATCCTTGACCCAATGACCAACCCATTGGCCTAATAGGTCAACTTTTGACCAAAAAGTCAATTTTTGTCAAAATAATCAATTTTTGAATTAATGACCAATTATTGACCCAATAAGTTAATCTCTGACCAAAAAGTTAACTTTGGTAAAAATGGTCAATCCTTGACCCAATAACAAACTCATTGACCCTATAGGTCAATTTTGACCAAAAAATCATTCTTGGTCGAAATAGTCAATTTTTTACCTAATGACCTCCCATTGACCCAAAAGGTTAACTTTTGACCAAAAAGTCAACTTTGGTCAAAATAGTCAATTTTTGACCCACTGACCAACACATTGACCCAATATGTGAACTTTTGACAAAAAAGTCATCTTTGGTCAAAATGGTCAATTTTTGACCCAATTACTAACTCATTGACCAAATGGGTCAACTTTTGAACAAAAAGTCAACTTTGTTCAAAATGGTCAATTTCTGACCCAATGATCACCCCGTTGACCCAATAGGTTAACTTTTAACAAAAAATTCAATCTTGGCTAATATAGTCAATTTTTGACCTAATGACCACCCATTAACCCAATAGGTCAACTTTTGACCAAAAAGTTAACTTTGTTCAAAATGGTCAATTTTTGACTCAATGACCAACACATTGAATCAATAGATCAACATTTGACCAAAAAGTCATCTTTGGTCAAAATGGTCAATTCTTGACCCAATTACCAACTCATTGAGCAAATAGGTCAACTTTTGACGAAAAAGTCAACTTCGGTGAAATGGTCAATTTCTGACGCAATTACCTCCTCGTTGACCCAATGGGTCAACTTTTGACCAAAAATTCAATTTTGGTTAAAATAGACAATTTTTGACCTATTGACAGAATATTGACCCAATAAGTCAATCTCTGACCAAAAAGTCAACTTTGGTCAAAATGGTCAATCCCTAACCCAATGACCAACCCATTGACCCAATAGGTCAACTTTTGACCAAAAAGACAACTTTGGTCAATATGGTCAAACCTTAACCCAATGACCAACATAGTGAGCCAATAGGTCAGCTTTTTACCAAAAAGTAAGTTTTGGTCAAAATAGTCAATTTTTGACCTAATAATCACCCATTGACCCTATTGGTCAACTTTTGACCAAAAAAGTGAACTTTGGTCAAAATAGTTAATTTCTGACCCAATAACCAACACATTGACCCAATTGGTCAACTTTTAACCAAAAAGTCAACTTTAGCCAAAATGGTCAATCATTGATCCAATGACCATCCCACTAACCCAATAGGTCAACTTTGACAAAAAAAGTCAATTTTGGTCAACTTGTCAATTTTTGACCTTATGACCACCTTATTGACCTAAATAGGTCAACTTTTGACAAAAAAACCAAACTTCGGTCAAAATGATCAATTTCTGACACAATAACCACCTCAACGACCCAACAGGTCAACTTTTGACAAAAAATTCAATTTTGGTCAAAATAATCAATTTTTGACATAATGTCAAATTATTGACCCAATCAGTAAATCTCTAACTAAAAAGTCAACTTTGGTCAAAATGGTCAATCCTTGACCAATTGACCAACACATTGACCCAATTGGCCAACTTTAGACCAAAAGGTCAACCCTAGTCGAAATGGTCAATCCTTGACCCAATAACCAACCCACTAACCCAATAGGCCAACTTTTAACCAAAATGTTAATTTTGGTCAAAATTGTTAATTTTGACATATTGACTAAATATTGACCTAGTAAGTCAAACTTTAACAAAAAATGTCAACTTTGGTCAAAATGGTCAATCTTTCACCCAATGACCAACCCATTGACCTAATAAATCAACTTTTGACCAAAATGTTATCTTTGGTCAAAATGTTCAATTTCTGACACAATGACAACACCATTGACCGAACGTGTAAACTTTTGACCAAAAATTCAATTTTGGTCAAAATAATCAATTTTTGACCTAATGACCAATTATTGACCCAATTAGTTAATCTCTGACAAAATTGTCAACTTCGGTCAAAATGGTAAATCCTTAACTCAATGACCAACCCATTAACTAAATAGATCAACTTTAACTAAAAAGTCAATTTTGGTCAAAATAGTCAATTTTTGACATAATGGCCATCTGATTGACCAATTAGATGAACTTTTGACCAAAAAGTCAACTTTAGTCAAAATTGTTAATTTTTGACCCAATGACAAAAATTCAACTTTGTCAAAATGGTCAATCCTTGACCCAATAACCAACCCATTGACCTAATAGCTAAACTTTTGACCAAAAAGGCAACTTTGGTCAAAATGGTCAATCCTTGACCCAATGAACAACCCATTGACCCAATAGGTCAATTTTTTACCAAAAAGTCAATTTTTATCAAAACAGTTAATTTTTTACTTAATGACAACCCCATTGACCCAATAGATTAACTTTCAACAAAAGAGTCAAATTTGGTCAAAAATGTCAATTTCTTACCTAATGACCAACTCATTGACCCAATAGGTCAACTTTTGACAAAAAATAAAGTTTGGTAAAAATGGTAAATTTCTGACATAATGACCACCAAATTGTCCCAAAGGGTCAACTTTTGACCAATTTTTGACCTAATAAGTCAATCTCTGACCAAAGAGTCAACTTTGGTCGAAATTGTCAATATTTTACTCAATGACCAACCCTGTGACCCAATAGTTCAACTTTTGACCAAAAAGAGAAGTTTGGTCAAAATGGTTAATCGTTAACCCAATGACTAACCCATTGACCCAATAGGTCAACTTTTGACCAAAAAATTAATTTTGGTCAAAATTATCAATTTTTGACCTAATGACCACCCCATTAACCCAATAAGTCAACTTTTGACCAAAAAGTCAAGTTTCATTAAAATGGTCAATTTCTAACCCAATGACCAACCCATTAACCCAATAGGTCAACATTTGACCAAAATGTCAACATCGGTCAAAATGGTTAATCATTGATTCAATGACCAAACCATAGACCCAATAGGTCAACTTTTGACCAAAATAGTCAAAGTTTGATATAATGAACAATTATTGTCCCAATAAGTCAATCTCTAACCAAAAGGTCAACTTTGGTCAAAAGGGTCACTCCTTGACCTAATGACCAGCCTATTGACCCATTAGGTCAACTTTAGTCAAAATAATTAATCCTTGACATAATGACCAATCCATTGACACAATAGGCTAACATTTCACCAAAAAAAAACTTTGGTCAATATAGTCAATTTTTTACCTGGTGACCACCCTATTGACCCAATATGTCATCTTTTGACCAAAAAGTCGACTTTGGTCAAAATGGTCAATTTCTGACCTAATGACCACCACATTGACGCAATAGGTCAATTTTTGACCAAAAATTCAATTTTGGTTAAAATAGTCAATTTTTTACCTAATGACCAATTATTGACCCAATAAGGCAATCTCTGACCAAAAAGACAACTATTGTCAAAATGGTCAATCTTTGACCTAATGACCCAATAAGTCAACTTTTGACAAAAAAGTCATTTTTGGTCAAAATAGTAAATTTTTAACAAAATGACAAACTCATTGATCCAATAGGTCAACTTTTGACCAAAAAGTCAATTTTGGTCAAAATAGCCAATTTTTTATTTAATGACCACCCAATTGACCCAATAAGTCAACTTTTGACCAAAAAGTCAACTTTGGTCAAAATGGTGAATTTCTGACCCAATGACCAACCTATTGACCCATTAGATCAACTTTTGACCAAAAAGTAAATTTTGACAAAATAACTAATTTTTGACCCAATAAGTAAAACTCTGACCAAAAAGTCAACTTTGTTCAAAATGGTCAATCCTTGACCCAATGACAAACTCATTGACCCAATAGGTCAACTTTTGACAAAAAGTAAATTTTGGTCAAAATACTCAATTTTTTACCTAATCACCACCCATTGACCCAATAGGTCAACTTTTGACAAAAATGTCAACTTTGGTCAAAATGGTCAATTTTTGACCTAATGACAAACCCATTGACCCAACAGGTCAACTTTTGACCAAAAAGTCATCTTTAGTCAAAATGGTTAATTCTTGACCCAATGACCACCTTGTTGACCCAATGGGTCAACTTTTGACAAGAAATTTAATTT
The DNA here is from genome assembly GCA_022702705.1 of Papilionanthe hookeriana x Papilionanthe teres. Lineage (NCBI taxonomy): Eukaryota > Viridiplantae > Streptophyta > Magnoliopsida > Asparagales > Orchidaceae > Papilionanthe > Papilionanthe hookeriana x Papilionanthe teres. The sequence goes on along the minus strand of CM040434.1, from coordinate 66,782,464 downwards.
TAATGAAAATAAAGAATTTTTGACCAAATGACCAATTATTGACCCAATAAGTCAATCTTTTACCAAAAAGTCAACTTTGGTCAGAATGGTCATTCCTTACCAAATGACCAACCCATTGACCCAATAGGTCAACTATTGACCAAAAAGTCAATTTTGGTCAAAATAATCAATTTTTGACCTCATGAACACCCCATTGACCCAATATGTCAACTTTTGACAAAAATGTCAATTTTGGTCAAAATGGTCAATCCTTGACACAATGACATACCCACCCAATTGGTCAACTTTTAACAAAAAAGTAAATTTTGGTCAAAATAGTCAATTTTTAACCTAACAACCACCACATTGACCCAATAGGTCAACTTTTGAGCAAAAAGTAAACTTTAATTGAAATGGTCAATTTCTGACCCAATAACCAACCCATTGACCCAATAGGACAATTTTTACCAAAAAATAACTTTGGTCAAAATGGCCAATCCTTGACCCAATGACCAAACCATTGACTAAATAGGTCAATTTTTTAACAAAAAGTTAATTTTAGTGAAAATAGTCTATTTTTTACCAATGACCATCCCATTGACCAAATAGATGAACTTTTGACCAAAAAGTAAACTTTGGTGAAAATGGTTAATTTCTGACCCAATGACCAAAAAGTCAACTTTGGTCAAAATGGTCAATCCTTGACCCAATAACCAACTCATTGTCCCAATTGGTTAACTTTTGACCAAAAAGTCAACTTTTGTCAAAATGGTCAATCCTTGACCCAATGACCAATCCATTGACGCAATAGCTCAACTTTTAACCAAAAAGTCAATTTTGGTCATAAGAGTCAATTTTTGATCTAATGACCTCCCATTGACCCAATAGGTCTATGTTTGACCAAAACGTCAATTTTGGTCATAAGAGTCAATTTTTGATCTAATGACCTCCCATTGACCCAATAGGTCTATGTTTGACTAAAAAGTCAATTTTGGACAAAATGGTCAATTTTTGACCCAATGACCAACCCATTAACTCAATATGTCAACTTTTGACCAAAAAGCCGATTTGGCCAAAATGGTCGATTTCTGAACCAATGTCCAACCCATTGACCCAATAGGTCAACTTTTGACCAAAAAGTCAACATTGGTCAAAATAGTCAATCCTTGACCCAATGACCAACCCATTGACCAAATAGGTCAAATTTTGACCAAAAAGTCAATTTTGTTAAAATAGCTAATTTTTTCCTAATGACCAATTATTGACCCAATAAGATAATCTCTGACCAAAAAGCCACCTTTAGTCAAAATGGTCAATCCTTGATCCAATGACCAACCCATTGACCCAATAAGTTAACTTTTGACCAAAAAGTCAACTATGGTCAAAATGGTCAATATTTGACCTAATGATCCAATAGGTCAAATTTTGGCCAAAAAGTCAATTTTGGTCAAAATAATCACTTTTTGACAAAACAACCAACTCATTGACCCAATAGGTCAACTTTTGACCAAAAAGTCAATTTTGGTCAAAATAGTCAATTTTTGACCTAATGACCACCCAATTGACCCAATAGGTCAACGTTTGACCAAAAAGTCAACTTTGGTCAAAATGGTCAATTTCTGACCCAATGACCAACCCATTGACCTAATAAGTCAACTTTTGACCAAAAAGTCAATTTTGGTCAACATAGCAAAATTTTGACCTAATGACTAATTATTGACCGAATAAGTAAATCTCTGACCAAAAAGTCAACTTTGTTCAAAATGGCCAATCCTTGACCCAATGACAAACACATTGGCCCAATAGGTCAACTTTTGACCAAAAAGTCCGCTTTTGCCAAATTATCAATTTTTGACCAAATGACCACCCATTGACCCAATAGGTCAACTTATTACCAAAAAGTCTTCTTTAATCAAAATGATCAATTCTTGACTCAATGACCACCCCGTTTGCCCAATTGGTCAACTTTTGACAAAAAATTTAATTTTGGTCAAAATAATCATTTTTAACCTAATGACCAATTTTAGACCCAATAAGTCAATCTCTGACCAAAAAGTTAACTTTGGTCAGAATTGTCAATCATTACCAAATTACTAACCCATGGACCTAATAAGTCAACTTTTTACCAACAAGTCAATTTTAGTCAAAATAATCAATTTCTTACCTAATGAACACTCCATTGACCCAATGGGTCACCTTTTGGCCAAAATGTCAATTTTGGTCAAAATGGTTAATCCTTGACACAATGACATACCCACCCAATTAGTCAACATTTGACAAAAAAGTAAATTTGGTCAAAATAGTAAATTTTAACCAAACAACCACCACATTGACCCAATAGGTCAACTTTTGACCAAAAAGTAAACTTTAGTTGAAATGGTTAATTTCTGACCCAATAACCAACTCATTGACCCAATAGGTCAACTTTTGGCCAAAAAACAACTTCGGTCAAAATGGTCAATCCTTGACCCAATGACCAACCCATTGACTAAATAGGTCAACTCTTGACCAAAAAGTCAATTTTTGTCAAAAAAGTCAATTTTTTTTCCGATGACCATGCCATTGACCAAATAGATGAACTTTTGACCAAAAAAGTCAACTTTGGTCAAAATGGATAATTTCTGACCCAATGACCAAAAAGTTAACTTTGGTCAAAATGGTCAATCCTTGACCCAATAACCAACTCATTGACCCAATAGGTTAGCTTTTGACCAAAAAATTAACTTTAGTCAAAATGGTCCACCCTTGACCCAATGATCAACCCATTGACCTAATAGGTTTACTTTTGACAAAAAGTCAATTTTGATCAAAATAGTCGATTTTTGATCTAATGACCACCCATTGACCCAATAGGTCAACTTTTGACCAAAAAGTCAAATTTGGTCAAAATGGTCAATTTCTGACCTAATGACCAAGCCTTTGACCCAATATGTCAATTTTTGACCAAAAAGTCGATTTGGTCAATATGGTCAATTTCTGACCCAATGACCGACCCATTGACCCAATAGGTCAACTTTTGACCAAAAAATTATATTTGGTCAAAATGGTCAATCCTTGAACCAATGACCACCAGCACATTGACATAATAGGTCAATTTTTGACCAAAAAGTCAATTTAGTCAAAGTAGTCAATTATTGACCTAATGACCAATTATTGAACCAATAAGTCAATCTCTGACCAAAAAGTCAAGTTTGGTCAAAATGGTCAATGCTTGACCCAATGACCAACCTATAGACTCAATAAGTCAACTTTTTACCAAAAAGTTAACTTTGGTCTAAATGGTCAATCCTTGCCCCAATGACTAAACCAATTACCCAATAGGTCGAGTTTTTACCAAAAATTCAATTTTGTTCAAAATAGTCAATTTTTGACAAATTAACCATTTATTAACCCAATCAGTCATTCTTTGACCAAAAAGCAACTTTGGTAAAAATGGCTAATCCTTGACCCAATGACCAACCCATTGACCCAATTGGTTAACATTTAACCAAAAAATTAACTTTGGTCAACATGATCAATCCTTGACCAATGACCAACCCATTGACCCAATAGATCAACTTTTGTCAAATACGTCAATTTTGGTCAAAATAGTTACTTGTTGACCTAATGACCATCCGATTGACCCCATAGGTCAAGTTTTGACGAAAAAGTCAACTTTGGTCATAATGGTCAATCTTTTACCCAATTTGCAACCCATTGACCCAATAGTTCAACTTTTGATCAAACAATAAACTTTGGTCAAAATGGTCATTCCTCGACGCAATGACCAACCCATTGACCCAATAGGTCAACTTTTGATCAAAAGTCATTTTTGGTCAAAATAGTCAATTTTTGATCTAATGACTGATTATGCACCCAATAAGTCAATCTCTGACAAAAAAGTCAACTGGTCAAAATAGTCGATCCTTGACCCAATGAACAACCCATAGACCCAATAGGTCAACTTCTCAACAAAAAGTCAACTTTGGTCAAGATGGTCAATTTTTTACTCAATGACCTACCTATTAATCAAAATGGTCAAATTTTGACCAAAAAGTCAATTTTGGTAAAAGAAGTCAATTTTTGACCTAATAACCAATTATTGACCCAATATGTCAATCTCTGGCCAAATAGTCAACTTTGGTCAAAATAGTCAATCCTTGACCCAATGACCCAATAGGTCAACTTTTGATTTAAAAGTCAATTTTGGTCAAAATGGTCATTCCTTGACCCAATAACCAACCCATTGACCTAATAAGTCATCTTTTGACCAAAAGTTAATTTTTGTCAAAATAGTCAATTTTTTAATTAATGACCAATTATTGACCTAATAAATTAGTCTATGAAAAAAAGTCAACTTTGGTCAAAATGGTCAATCCTTGACCCAATGACCAACCCATTGACCCAATAGGTCAACTTTTGAGCAAAAAGTCAACTTTGGTCAAAATGGTCAATCCTTGAATTAAAGAAAAAGTCATTAACCTAATAGGTCAACCTTTGAACAAAAAGTCAATTTTGGTCAAAATAGTCAATTTTTGATCTAATGACCACCCATTGCCCCAATAGGTCAACTTTTGACTAAAAAGTCAATTTTGGTCAAAATAGTTAATTTCTCACCCAATGACGAACCCATTGACGCAAAATGCCAACTTTTGACCAAAAAATTGATTTGGTCAAAATGGTCAATTTCTGACCCAATGACCAACTCATTGACACAATAAGTCAACTTTTGACCACAAAGTTAACTTCGATCAAAATGGTCAATCCTTGACCCAATGACCAACCCATTGACCTAATAGGTTAAATTTTGACCAAAAAGTCAAATTGGGTCAAAATATCCAACTGGTCAACTTTTGACAAAAAAGTCATCTTTGGTTAAAATGGTCAATTCCTGACCCAATAACAAACTCATTGACCAAATAGGTCAACTTTTGACCAAAAAGTTAACTTTGGTCAAAACGGTCAATATCTGAAGCAATGACCACCCCGTTGACCCAATAGTTCAACTTTTGACCAAAAGTTCAATTTTAGTTTAAGTAGGTAATTTTTGACCTAATGACCAATTATTGCCTAATAAGTCATTCTCTGACCAAAAAGTCAACTTTGGTCAAAATGGTCATTCCTTTACCCAATGACCAGTCCATAGACTTAATAGGTCAACTTTTGAACAAAAAGTCAACTTTGGTTAAAATGGTCAATCCTTGACCAATAACGAACCAATTGACCCAATAGGTCAACTTTTGACCTAAAAGTCAACTTTGGTCAAAATGATCAATCCTTAAACCAATGACACATTGACCAAATAGGTCAACTTTTGACAAAAAAGTCAACTTTGGCCAAAATAGTCAATCATTTACCAAATGACCAACTCATTGACCTAATAGGTTAATTTTTGACCAAAAAGTTAATTTTGGCCAAAATTATCAATTTTTGACCTAATAACCACCCCCATTAACCCAATAGGTCATCTTTTCACCAAAAAGTCAGTTTGGTCAAAATGGTTAATTTTTGATCTAATGACCAACCTTTTGAACCAATAGGTCAACTTTTGACCCAAAAAACAACATTAGTCAAAACTGTAAATCCTTGACCTAATGACCAACCCACTGACCTAATAGCTCGACTTTTGAACAAAAAGTTAATTTTCATCAAAATTGTCAATTTTTAACCTAATGACCATCCCATTGACCCAATAGGTAAACTTTTGACCAATAAGTTAACTTTGGTCAAAATGGTCAATTCCTGACCCAATGACCTCCCCGTTGACCCAATGGGTCAACTTTTGACCAAAAATTCAATTCTGGTCAAAATAGTCAATTTTTTGACCTAATGACAATTATTGATCCAATAAGTTAATGTTTGACCAAAAAGTCAACATTTGTCAAAATGGTCAATCTTTGACCCAATGACCAACCCACCCAATTGGTCAACTTTTGACAAAAAAGTCAACTTTGGTCAAAATGGTCAAACCATGACCCAATGACCAGCCCAGAGACCCAATAGGTCAACTTTTAGCCAAAAAGTCAATTTTGGTTAAAAATAGTCAATTTTTGAACTAATGACCACTCATTGACCAATAGGTCAACTTTTGACCGAAAGTCGAGTTTGGTCAAAAAGTCAAGTTTGGTCGAAATTGTAAATCCTCGATCGAAATACTAACCAACGACCCATAGATCGTGTTTTGACCAAAAAATCAATTTTCGTTAAAATAGTCAACTTTTTGACGCAATGACACATTATCGACTCAATAGATCAACTTTCGATAAAGAGTCAACTTTGGTCAAAATGGTCATTCCTCGACCCTATGAACAACCCATTTACCTAATTGGTTAACTTTTGGCAAAAAGGTCAATTTTGGTCAAAATAGTCAATTTTTGAATTATAAACCAATTTTAGACCTAATAAGTCAATCTCTACCAAAAAAATTAACTTTAGCCAAAATGGTTAATTTTTTTGGTAGAGATTGACTTATTAGGTCCAAAATTGGTTTATAATTCAAAAATTGACTATTTTGACCAAAATTGACCTTTTTGCCAAAAGTTAACCAATTAGGTAAATGGGTTGTTCATAGGGTCGAGGAATGACCATTTTGACCAAAGTTGACTCTTTTATCAAAAGTTGACCTATTGGGTCAAAAATGTGTCATTACGTCAAAAATTGACTATTTTAACGAAAATTGATTTTTTTGGTCAAAACACGATCTATTGGGTCAGTGGGTTGGTATTTCGGTCAAGGATTTACAATTTTGACCAAACTTGACTTTTTGACCAAACTCGACTTTCGGTCAAAAGTTGACCTATTGGGTCAATGAGTGGTCATTAGTTCAAAAATTGACTATTTTTAACCAAAATTGACTTTTTGGCTAAAGGTTGACCTATTGGGTCTCTGGGCTTGTCATTGGGTCATGGTTTGACCATTTTGACCAAAGTTGACTTTTTATCAAAAGTCGACTAATCGCGGGTCGGTCATTGGGTCAAAGATCGACCATTTCGACAAATGTCGACTTTTTGGTCAAACATTAACTTATTGGATCAATAATTGTCATTAGGTCAAAAAATCGATCTATTTCGACTGAATTGAATTTTTTGTCAAAAGTCGACCTATTGGGTCAACTAGTGGTCATTGGGTCGTAATCGACCATTTCGACCAAAGTTAACTTATTGGTCAAAAGTTTACCTATTGGGTCAATGGGATGGTCATTAGGTTAAAAATTGACAATTTTGATGAAAATTAACTTTTTGGTCAAAAGTCGAGCTATTAGGTCAGTGGGTTGGTCATTAGGTCAAGGATTTACAGTTTTGACTAAAGTTGTTTTTTGGGTCAAAAGTTGACCTATTGGTTCAAAAGGTTGGTCATTAGATCAAAAATTAACCATTTTGACCAAACTGACTTTTTGGTGAAAAGATGACCTATTGGGTTAATGGGGGTGGTTATTAGGTCAAAAATTGATAATTTTGACCAAAATTAACTTTTTGGTCAAAAATTAACCTATTGGGTCAATGAGTTGGTCATTTGGTAAATGATTGACTGTTTTGGCCAAAGTTGACTTTTTTTGTCAAAAGTTGACCTATTTGGTCAATGTGTGTCATTGATTTAAGGATTGATCATTTTGACCAAAGTTGACTTTTTGGTCAAAAGTTGACCTATCGGGTCAATTGGTTCGTTATCGGTCAAGGATCGACCATTTTAACCAAAGTCGACTTTTGTTCAAAAGTCGATCCATTAAGTCTATGGATCTAGTCATCGGGTAAAGGAATGACCATTTTCGACCAAAGTCAGACTTTTTGGTCGGAGAATGACTTATCGAGGCAATAATTGGTCATTAGGTCAAAAATTACCTACTTAAACTAAAATTGAAATTTTGGTCAAAAGATGAACCATTGGGTCAACGGGGTGGTCATTGCTTGAGATATTGACTGTTTTGACCAAAGTTAACTTTTTGGTCAAAAGTTGACCTATTTGGTCAATGAGTTTGTTATTGGGTCAGGAATTGGCCATTTTAACCAAAGATGACTTTTTTGACAAAAGTTGACTAGTTGGATATTTTGACCCAATTTGACTTTTTGGTCAAAATTTAACCTATTAGGTCAATGGGTTGGTCATTGGGTCAAGGGGTTAGTCATTGGTCCTAAACCCAATGACTAACCCATTGACCCAATTGGTCAACTTTGAGCAAAAAGTTAACTTTTGTCAAAATGGTTAGTCCTTGACCCAATGAAAAACAAATAAGTCAACTTTTGACCAAAAAGTCAATGTTGGTCAAAATAGTCAATTTTTAACCTAATGACCACCCCATTGACCCAATAAGTCAATCTTTGGCTAAAAAGTCAACTTTGGTCAAAATAGTCAATCCTTGACCCAATGACCAGCGCATTAACCCAATAGGTCAACTTTGGACCAAGAAGTCAGTTATGGTCAAAATAGTCAATTTTTGACCTAATGACAAATTATTGACCCAATAAGTCAATCTCTGACCAAAAAGTCAACTTTGGTCAATATGGTGAATCTTTGACCCAATGACCAACCCATTGACCCAATAGGATAACTTTTGACCAAAAAGCAACTTTCGTCAAAATGGTCAATTCTTCACCTAAAGACTTAGTAGATCAAATTTTGACTAAAAAGTCAACTTTGGTCAAAATAGTTAATTTTTGACCACATGACCATTTATTGACCCAAAAAGTCAATATCTGACATAAAAGTCAACATTTGGTCAACATGGTTAATCCTCGACCCAATGATTAACCCATTTACCCACTAGGTCAACTTTTAACAAAAAATTCAACTTTGGTCAAAATGATCAATCCTTGACCCAAAGACCAACCCATTAACCCAAGAGGTCAACATTTGACCAAAAAGTCTATTTTGGTAAAAAAAAATGTCAATTTTTGACATAATGACCAACTCATTGACCCAATGGGTTAACTTTTGACCAAAAAGTCAATTTTGGTCAAAATGGTCAATTTTTGACCTAAGGACTACCCAATTGACCCAATATGTCAACTTTTGTCCAAAAAGTCAACTTTGGTCAAAATTGTCAATTTCTGACCCAGTGACCAACCCATTGACCCAATAGGTCAAATTTTGGCCAAAAGGTCAATTTTGGTCAAAATAGTCAATTTTTGACCTAATGACTAATTATTGACCCACTAAGTCAATCTCTGACCAAAAAGTCAACTTTGTTCAAAATGGTCAATTTTAGACCTAATGACCAACGCATTGACCCAATAGGTTAACTTTTTATCAAAAAGTCAACTTTAGTTAAAATGGTTAATCCTTAACCAAATGATAAACCCATTGACCAAATAGGTCAAATTTTGAGCAAAAAGTCAATTTTGGTCAAAATGGTCAATCTTTGACACAATGACATATCCATTGACCCAATTGGTCAACTTTTGACAAAAAAAGTAAATTTTGGTCAAAAGAATGAATTTTTAACCTAATAACCACCTCATTCACCCAATAAGTCAACTTTTGACCAAAAAGTCAACTTTGGTTAAAATGGTCAATTTGTGACGCGATAACCAACCCATTGACTCAATATGTCAACTTTTGACCAAAAACTCAACTTTGGTCAAAATGGTCAATCCTTGACATAATGACCCAATAGGTCAACTTTCACCAAAAAATCAATTTTGGTCAAAATAGTAATTTTTTTACCTAATGGCCATTTATTGACCCAATAAGTCAATCTATGACCAAAAAGTCAACTTTGGTCAAAATGGTCAAACCTTGAGCCAATGACCAACTCGTTGACCCAATAGGTCAACTTTTAAACAAAAAGTCAACTTTGGTTAAATGATCAATCCATTACCCAATAATAAACCAATTGACCCAATACGTCAATTTTTGACCAAAAAATCTTCTTTGGTCAAAATGGTCAATCCTTGAACCAATGACATACACTTTAACCAAATAGGTCAACTTTTGACCAAAAAGTCAATTTTGGTCAAAATAGTCAATTTTTAACCTAATAACCACCCATTGACCAAATAGGTCAACTTTTGACCAAAAAGTCAACTTTGGTTAAAATGGTCAATTTCTGACCCAATGACCAACCCATTGAGCCAAAGTCAACTTTGGTCAAATTGATCAATCTTTGACCAAATGAACAACTCATTGACCCAATAGGTCAACTTTTGACCAAAAAGACAATTTTGCTCAAGATAGTCAATTATTGACCTAATGACCAATTATTGACCCAATAAGTCAATCTCTTACCAAAAAGTCAACTTTGATCAAATGGTTAATCTTTAACCCAAGGACCAACCCATTGACCCAATAGGTCAACTTTTGACTAAAAAGTCAACTTTGGTCAAAATGGTCAACTTCTGACTCAATAACCAACCAATTGACCGAATATGTCAACTTTTGACTAAAAAGTCAACTTTGGTCAAATTGGTAAATGTTTGACCCAATGACCAACCCATTGACACAATAAGTCAATATTTGACCACAAAGTCATTTCTGGTCGAAATAGTTAATTTTTGATCAAACGACCAATTATTAACCCAATAAGTCAATCTCTTGCCAAACATTCAACTTTGGTCAAAATGATAAATCCTTGACCCAATGACCACCCCATTAACTTAATAGGTCAAATTTTGTCAAAAAAGTCAAGATTGGTCAAAATGGTCAATTTCTGACCTAATGACCAACTCATTGACCTAATAGGTCAACTTTTGAAAAAAAGTCAACTTTGGTCCAAATGGTCAATTTCTAACACAATGACCACCCAATGGGTTAACTTTTGACCAAAAATTCTATTTTGGTCAACATAATCAATTTTTGATCGAATGACCAATTATAGACCCGATAAGTCAATCTCTGACCAAAAAGTCAACTTTTGTCGAAATGGATAATCTTTGACCCAATGACCAACCCATTGACCCAATAAGTCAACATTTGACCAAAAAGTTAACTTTGGTTAAAAGGACAATCCTTAACTCAATGACCAACCCATTGACCAAATATGTCAACTTTTGACCAAAAAGTTAATTTTGGTCAAAATTGTCAATTTTTGACCAAATGACCACCCCATTAACCTAATAGGTCAACTTTTGACCAAAAGGTCAAGTTTGGTCAAAATGGTCAAATTCTGACCTAAAGACTAACCCACTTAACCAAATATGTCAACTTTTGACCAAAAAGTCAACTTTTGCCAAAATGGTCAATCCTTGACCCAACGACTAACCCATTTACCCAATATGTAAAATTTTGACCAAAACAGTCAATTTTTGACATAATGACCAATTATTTACCGAGCAAGTCAATATTTGACCAAAATGTCAACTTTGGTCAAAATGGACAATCCTTGACCCCAATGACCAACCCATTGACCCAATAGGTAAACTTTTAACCAAAAAGTGAACTTTATTCAAAATGGTCAATCCTTGACTAAGTGACTAACACATAGACCTAATAAGCAACTTTTGAGCAAAATAGTCAATTTTTGACATAATGATCTATTATTGACCCAATAAGTCAATCCCTGAACAAAAAGTCAACTATGGTCAAAATGGTCAATCCTTGACCCAACTGACTAACTCATTGACTAGTAGGTTAACTTTTGACCAAAAGTTGAACATTATTCAAAATAATTAATCCTTGCACAATGACCAACCTATTCGAGCAAAAAGTCAACTTTAGTCAAATGATTAATTTCTGACTCAATGACCACTACATTGACCCAATGGGTCAACTTTTGACCAAAAATTTAATCTTAGTCAAAATAGTTAATTTTTGACCAAATGACCAATTATTGACCCAATAAGTCAATCTCTGACCAAAAGTCAACTTTGGTCAAAATGATCAATCCTAGACCCTATGACCGACTCATTGACCCAATAAGTCAATTTTTGACCAAAAAGCCAACTTTAGTAAAAATTTTCAATCCGTGACCCAATGACCCAATAAGTCAACTTTTGACCAAAAAGTAATTTTGGTAAAAATAGTCATATTTTGACCTAATGTCCACCCAATTGACCCAATAGGTTAACCTTTGACCAAAAAGTCAACTTTGGTCAAAATGGTTAATTCTTGACCGAATGACCAACCCATTGACCCAATAGGTCAAATTTTACCAAAAAGTTAATTTTGGTTTAAGTAGTCAATTTTTGACCTAATGACCAATTATTGATCCAATAAGTCAATCTCATACCAAAAAGTCAACTTTGATCAAAATGGTCAATCCTTGACCCAATGACTAACCCATTGACCCAATTTGTCAACTTTTGACCAAAAAATCAATTTTTGTCAAAGTAGTCAATTTTTGATCTAATGACCAACTCATTGGCCCAATAGTTCAAATTTTGACCAAAAAGATAATTTTGGTTAAAATAGTCAATTTTCAACCTAATGACTATCCCATTGACTCAATAGGTAAACTTTTGATCAAAAAGTAAACTTTGGTCGAAATTATAAATTTCTGACCCAATGACCACCCCATTGACCCAATGGGTCAATTTTTTACCGAAAATTAAATTTTGGTCAAAATAGTTAATTTTTGACCTAATGACCAATTACTGACACAATAAGTCAATCTTTGATCAAAAAGTCAACTTTGGTCAAAATTGTCAATCCTTGACGCAATGACGAACCCATTGACCCAATAGGTTAATTTTTAACCAAAAAGTCAACTTTGGTCAAAATTGTCAATCCTTGACACCATGAATTAGTAGGTCAACTTTTGACCAAAAAGTAAATATGATCAATGTAGTCAATTTTTGACCTAATGACCACCCATTGACCCAATAAAATAATCTCTAACAAAACAGTTAACTTTCGCTAAAATGGTCAATCCTTAACCCAATGACCAACTCATTGACCCAATAGGTCAACTTTTGACCAAAAAGTCAATTTTGGTCAAAATGGACAATCCTTGACCCAATGACTTAATTGGTCAACTTTTGACCAAAAAGTCAATTTTGGTCAAGATAGTCAATTTTTGACTTAATCACCACCTCATTGACCCAATATGTCAATCTCTGGCTAAAAAGTCAACTTTGGTCAAAATGGTCAATCCTTGACCCATTGACTAACACATTGACCAAATCGGTTAACTTTTGACCAAAAAGTTAACTTTAGATAAAATGGTCAATCCTTGACCCAATGACCAACATGTTAAACTAATAGGTCAACTTTAGATCAAAAAGTCAATTTTGGTCAAAATAGTCAATTTTTAACCTAGTGGCCGATTATTGACCTAATAAGTCAATCTCTGACAAAAAAGTCAACTTTGATCAAAATAGACATTCCTTGAATAATTGACCCAATAGTTCAACTTTTGACCAAAAAGTCAACTTGGTCAAAATGGTCAATCCTTGACCCAATGACCTAATAGGTCAACTTTTGACCAAAAAGTTAATTTTCGTCATAATAATCAATTTTTTATCTAATGACAACCCAATCGACCCAATAAGTCAATCTCTGACTAAAAAGTCAACTTTGGTTAAAATGGTCAATCCTTAACCCATTGTCTAACCCATTGACCTAGTAGGTCAACTTTTGACCAAAATGTTAACTTTGGACAAAATGATCAATCCTTGACCCAATGACCAACCCATTGACCCAATGTGTCAACTTTTGACCAAAAAGTTAATTTTTGACATAATGACCTATTATTGACCCAATAAGTCAATCTCTGACCAAAAAGTCAACTTTGGTTAAAATTGTCAATCCTTGACCTAATGACTACCCCATTGACTCAATAGGTCAACTCTTGACCAAAAAGTCAACTTTGGTCAAAATGGTCAATCCTCGACCCAATGACAAACACATTGACCCAATAGGTCAACTTTTGACCAAAAAGTCAATTTTTGTCAAAATAGGCAATTTTAGACCTAATGACCAAATATTGAACCAATAAGTCAATCTCTGACCAAACAGTCATCTTTGCTCAAAATGGTCAATCGTTGACCCAATGATCAAACAATTGACCCAATGGATTAAATTTTTACCAAAAAGTAAACTTTGGTCAAAATGGTCAATACTTTACCCCAATGACCAACCCATTGACCCAATAGATCAACTTTTAAGCAAAAAGTCAATTTTTGTCAAAATAGTTAATTTTTGGCCTAATGACCACCCCATTGACCCAATGGGTCAACTTTTGACCAAAACGTCAATTTTGGTCAAAATGGTCGATCCTTGACACAATGATACCCCTTGACCCAATATGTTAACTTTTGATCAAAAAGTCAACTTTAGTTAAAATGGTCAATTTCTGACCCAATGACCAACCCATTGACCCAATGGTCAACTTTTGTCCAAAAAGTCAACTTTAGTCAAAATGATCAATCCATGACCCAATGACTAACCCATTAACCTAATAGGTCAACTTTGGACCAAAAAGATAATTTTGGTCAAAATAGTCAATTGTTGAACTAATGACCAATTATTGACCCAATAAGCATTCTCTTACCAAAAAGTTAACTTTGGTCAAAATGGTTAATCTTTACCCAGTGACCAACAATATTGACCCAATAGGTCAAAATTTGACCAAAAAGTCATCTTTAGTCAAAATGGTCAATTTCTGACCCAATAATCAACCAATTGACCCAATATGTCAACTCTTGATGAAAAAGTCAACTTTTGTCAAATTGGTCAATCCTTGACCCAATGACCAACCTACTGACCCAATAGATCAATGTTTGACAAAAAACACAATTTTGGTCAAAATAGACAATTTTTAACCTAATGACCAATTATTGACCCAATAAGACAATCTCTTACCAAAAAGTTAACTTTGGTCAAAATGATCAATCCTTGACCCAATGACCACCCCATTGACCTAATAGGTCAACTTTTAACAAAAAATTCAAGTTTGGTCCAAATAGTCAATTTCTAACCTAATGACCAACCCATTCACCCAATAGGTCAATCTTTGACAAAAAGTCAACTTTGGTCAAAACGGTCAATTTCTGACACAATGACCACCCAATTGACCATATGGGTCAACTTTTTATAAAAAATCAATTTTGGTCAAAATAATCAATTTTTGACCGAATAACCAATTATAAACCAGATAAGTCAATCTCTGACCAAAAATTCAACTTGGTTGAAATGGTCAATCTTAGACCCAATGACCAACCCTTGACCCAATAGGTCAAATGTTGACCAAAAAGTAAACTTTGGTCAAAATGGTCAATCATTGACCCAATGACGAACCCATTGACCCAATATGTCAACCTTTAACAAAAAAAGTTAATTTTGGTTAAAATTGTCGATTTTTGACCTAATGACCACCCCATTAACCCAATAGGTCATCTTTTGACCAAAAAGTCATGTTTGGTCAAAATGGTCAACTTCAGACCCAATGACCAACCCATTGACCCAATAGGTCAACTTTTGACCAAAAAGTCAACTTTGGTCAAAATGGTTAATCCATGACCCAATGACCAACCCATAGACCCAATAGGTCAACTTTTGACCAAAATAGTCAATTTTTGATGTAATGACCAATTATTGAACCAATAAGTCAATCTCGCACCAAAAAGTTAACTTTGGTCAAAATGGAAGATCCTTGACTCCAATGACCAACCCAATGACCCAATAGGTCAACTTTTGAATAAATAGTGAACTTTATTAAAATTAGTCAATCGTTGACACAATAAGTCAACTTTTGACCAAAAAGTCAATTTTGGTCAATATAGTCAATTTTTTACCTAATGACCACCCCATTGACCCAATAAGTCAACTTCAGACAACATTGGTCAAAATGGTTAATTTCTGACCCAATCAACACCCCATTGACCCAGTGGGATAACTTTTAATCAAAAATTTAATTTTGGTCAATATGGTTAGTTTTTGACCTAATGACCAATTATTGACCTAATAACGGCCTGTTTGGTTCGGTTGCAGCTTTTTAGCTTTGCAGCTGCAGCTGCATGCCCCAGGAAGCAGCTGCAGAGAAGCTGGCTGACTGTTTGGTTACAGTTGTGGGAAAACAGCTGCGGGACAGCTTTTTTTGTAAAAATGACCAGACTGCCCCTATCTGTTAAAATTGTTTGAAATTTATGTTTGTAAGTTTAATGAATACATAAAAATTGAAAAAAATTATGTTTTATTTATTCAAACAAAATTAATTGATTTTTTTATATCTTTATATTTTAAAAGTATGAAAAGATGTGTTTACTTATATTTATGGAGGATATTTTGAAGTTTTATTTAATTGTAAACATATGTATATTTAAAATCTATTATTTTTAAAATATATTTTGAAGTTTTAATTATTTGTAAAAATTTTAAAAGTATGAAAATATGTGTTGACATATCTTTATAGTGGATATTTTGAAGTTTTATTTATTTGAAAACATATGTTTATAAATTTTTTTTGTAAAATGTTATTTTCACATGTATTAAAATTTTTTGAGTTTTGAATCATCTAATTACAAAAGATTTGAAACCCAAAAACATCAAGTTATAGATTGCATATCCCAAAAAGTCATAAAGTTCTGTAGATGTACATAGAGTCCTCTCAAGCACTTGCTAGTAGTAGTATAGTGAAAAAAAAACTGTAAGACTATTACAACAACAATTAACACGATAATAATGTTCACTTTTGTTTTGAGTTGTTGTAGCTCTCGTGGCACACCGTCTTCTGGTGAAGCCATCCACTCCCTAGCATCGGACTCCTGAGAATCCGGTAAACTGTCTGTCTATTGGAAGAAACTACATTGCTCTGGAATGTTCTGAGGATAACTATAAAACTTTCAGCGAAAGTTGTGCGGCTGTCGTGATGTAAGAAGTGATGTCTGGAGGCCACAGCGACATAATACTCGGCGAGAGGTAGCCGACATGCTGGAGCTCATGTCTTCCTGAAATGCAAGTGAATATAGAACTTAATTACTTTGATTACCAAGTGCTCAAACAAAATGATAATCATTAAACCAGACAAAAGACAGACATTACTCTTACAGACAAGTTAATGTGAAGAATAGTGCTCAACATAATGTAAATCTTCATTTCAAAACAGAAAATAACCTACACATCATCAACATAGTTCTGCTCAACAGAATTCTGTTCAACATAGTTCTGCTCAACCAGACAAAAGACAAACATTACTCTCCAACTAATGAGCTGGTAATCTCCTCTCGAAGGGCTACCATTTCATTCGCAACCTCCGCATCTTACGTACAAATTGAGGCATTGTCGTTCTCCTCTCGTGATATAGATTGGCCAATGCGGTATTCATAAGCTTCGACTGGAACTTCCTTGCCATTGAGCTCGACACGCTCGAAATTAACATCAGCTCGAGTTGGATGCCGCCTAATATAGTTATGTAGGGCCATAGTGACTAACATTATATGCACTTATTTCGGAAACGAATAAGGTGGCATATCTCAAAGTATGACCCATTTCTTCTTCCAAACTCCAAGTGTCCTCTCAGCTATGCCTCGCAAGGATGAATGTCTTTTATTAAAAACCTCTATTCTAGTTCTTGTACGATTGCTGGGTCTCTCGAAATCTGGAATATGATACTTTGTGTCAGGATAGGCTTTAAGGTACCCCCTCTGCATTGGGTAGCCAACATCCACCAAATAATACTTTCCTGAAATATTAGGAAACTTAGCTAAGCATATAAAGAAAATATCTACTTTTTATATTACGAAGGAACTTACCATGTGGGGGGTAAGGAAAATTATACTCCAGATTTCTCCTTCCATTTTTAAAAACACTACTATCATGTGCGCTGCCCTCCCATCCAGCCAATGCAAATGTAAAACACATGTTGAAATCACAAACCGCCATGATATTTGCGAAAACGGGCGATAAATGCAACTTTCTCGTTATCCGGCACTACAACATGAACTTGTGTTCCATCGATTGCGCCGACGCAACCCTTTAGAAACAAGATAAATCATTTCAATATGCAATCCCTTAATATGTAGTTAGAGTATAGAGGTGTACCTTGAAATATGGCATATATCGGTCATCGTTGTAAATCTCTAGTGGCATCCTTGTGAAAATTAGATCGGTTGGTTTTATTATGTCTTGTGCTAGACTGACAAGAGAACTCAAACCAACAGAGAAATATCTGGTTATTGTTTCGGACGAGTGTTGGAAGTGTTCCATGGCTCCCCGCATTGACTTGTTTTGTGATAGTATGTAAAATGTTATGCCCAATACTTCACGGTCTGTTGTCCTAGAAGACCCGTGAAGTCCATGAGATGTTGTTAAATCTAACAAAAGATCACTGAAAACATCATAGGACATGCAGAATATGTTTTAAAATCTCGTTGGGTGTCCTGAAATCATCTCTCCCATCCATTTTTCCCTAATCTGAGATGATGTGTAACAGGGCTCACGATCGACGTACGTATTATATTTTTGCACTAGTCCATTTACCACTGCATTTCTCCTTTGGCGACGGACTTCCTCCGGGTCCATGAAGATATAAACTGTACCTTTTAATTAAACCAAGTTAAGGTCTATAGAACTCAACATTTGGTCAACATGGTCAATCCTCGACTCAATGACTAACCCATTTACCCACTAGGTCAACTTTTAACAAAAAAATCAACTTTGGTCAAAATGATCAATCCTTGACCCAATGACCAACCCATTAACCTAAGAGGTCAACTTTTGACCAAAAAGTCTATTTTGGTAAAAAAAAAGTCAATTTTTGACATAATGACCAACTCATTGACCCAATGGGTTAACTTTTGACCAAAAAGTTAATTTTGGTCAAAATAGTCAATTTTTGACCTAAGGACTACCCAATTGACCCAATATGTCAACTTTTGTCCAAAAAGTCAACTTTTGGCCAAAAGGTCAATTTTGGTCAAAATAGTCAATTTTTGACCTGATGACTAATTATTGACCCAATAAGTCAATCTGTGACCAAAAAGTCAACTTTGTTCAAAATGGTCAAATCTAGACCCAATGACCATCCCATTGACCCAATAGGTTAACTTTTTACCAAAAAGTCAACTTTAGTTAAAATGGTTAATCCTTGACCAAATGACAAACCCATTGACCAAATAGATCAAATTTTGAGCAAAAAGTCAATTTTGGTCAAAATGGTCAATCTTTGACACAATGACATATCCATTGACCCAATCGGTCAACTTTTGACAAAAAAGTAAATTTTGGTCAAAAGAATCAATTATTAACCTAACAACCACCCCATTGACCCAATAAGTCAGCTTTTGACCAAAAAGTCAACTTTGGTTAAAATGGTCAATTTTTGACGCGATAAACAACCCATTGACTCAATAGGTCAACTTTTGACCAAAAAGTCAACTTTGGTCAAAATGGTCAATCCTTGACACAATGACCCAATAGGTCAACTTTCACCAAAAAGTCAATTTTGGTCAAAATAGTATTTTTTTACCTAATGACCATTTATTGACCCAATAAGTCAATCTATGACCAAAAAGTCAACTTTGGTCAAAATGGTCAATCCTTGAGCCAATGACCAACTCGTTGACCCAATAGGTCAACTTTTGAACAAAAAGTTAACTTTGGTTAAAATGGTCAATCCTTGACCCAATGACAAACCAATTGACCCAATACGTCAATTTTTGACCAAAAAATCTTCTTTGGTCAAATTGGTCAATCCTTGAACCAATGACATACACTTTAACCAAATAGGTCAACTTTTGACCAAAAAGTCAATTTTGGTCAAAATAGTCAATTTTTTAACCTAATAACCACCAATTGACCCAATAGGTCAACTTTTGACCAAAAAGTCAACTTTGGTTAAAATGGTCAATTTCTGACCCAATGACCAACCCATTGAGCCAATGTCAACTTTTGATCAAAAAGTCAACTTTGGTCAAATTGATCAATCCTTGACCAAATGACCAACTCATTGACCCAATAGGTCAACTTTTGACCAAAAAGACAATTTTGGTCAAGATAGTCAATTTTTGACCTAATGACCAATTATTGACCCAATAAGTCAATCTCTTACCAAAAAGTCAACTTTGGTTAAAATGGTTAATCTTTAACCCAAGGACCAACCCATTGACCCAATAGGTCAACTTTTGACTAAAAAGTCAACTTTGGTCAAAATGGTCAATTTCTGACTCAATAACCAACCAATTGACCGAATATGTCAACTTTTGACTAAAAATTCAACTTTGGTCAAATTGGTAAATCTTTGACCCAAAGACCAACCCATTTACCCAATAAGTCAATTTTTGACCACAAAGTCATTTCTGGTCGAAATAGTTAATTTTTGATCAAACGACTAATTATTGACCCAATAAGTCGATATCTTGCCAAAAAGTCAACTTTGGTCAAAATGATCAATCCTTGACCCAATGACCACCCCATTAACTTAATAGGTCAACTTTTGACAAAACAGTCAAGTTTGGTCAGAATGGTCAATTTCTGACCTAATGACCAACTCATTGACCCAATAGGTCAACTTTTGAAAAAAAGTCAACTTTGGTCAAAATGGTCAATTTCTAACACAATGACCACCAAATTGACCCAATGGGTTAACTTTTGACCAAAAATTCAATTTTGGTCAACATAATCAATTTTTGACCGAATGACCAATTATAGACACGATAAGTCAATCTCTGACCAAGAAGTCAACTTTAGTTGAAATGGTTAATCTTTAACCCAATGACCAACCCATTGACCCAATAAGTCAACATTTGACCAAAAAGTTAACTTTGGTCAAAATGGACAATCCTTGACTCAATGACCAACCCATTAACCCAATATGTCAACTTTTGACCAAAAAGTTAATTTTGGTCAAAATTGTCAATTTTTGACCTAATGACCCCCTCATTAACCTAATAGGTCAACTTTTAACCAAAAAGTCAAGTTTGGTTAAAATGGTCAAATTCTGACCTAAAGACTAACCCACTCAACCCAATATGTCAACTTTTGACCAAAAAGTCAACTTTGGTTAAAATGGTCAATCCTCGACCCAATGACCAATCCATTGACCCAATATGTCAAATTTTGACCAAAACAGTCAATTTTTGACATAATGACCAATTATTTACCCAATAAGTCAATATCTGATCAAAATGTCAACTTTGGTCAAAATGGACAATCCTTGACCCTAATGACCAACCCATTGACCCAATAGGTAAATTTTTAACCAAAAAGTGAACTTTATTCAAAATGGTCAATCCTTGACTAAGTGACCAGCCCATAGACCTAATAAGCAACTTTTGAGCAAAATAGTCAATTTTTGACATAATGATCTATTATTGACCCAATAAGTCAATCCCTGAACAAAAAGTCAACTTTGGTCAAAATGGTCAATCCTTGACCCAACTGACCAACCCATTAATCTAGTAGGTCAACTTTTGACCAAAAAGTCAACTTTAGTCAAAATGATTAATTTCTGACCCAATGACCACTAACATTGACCCAATGGGTCAACTTTTGACCAAAAATTTAATTTTAGTCAAAATAGTTAATTTTTGACCAAATGACCAATTATTGACCCAATAAGTCAATCTCTGACCAAAAGTCAACTTTGGTCAAAATGGTCAATCCTAGACCCAATGACCGACTCATTGACCCAATAAGTCAATTTTTAACCAAAATGCCAACTTTAGTAAAAATTTTCAATCCGTGACCCAATGACCCAATAAGTCAACTTTTGACCAAAAAGTAATTTTGGTAAAAATAGTCATATTTTGACCTAATGTCCACTCAATTGACCCAATAGGTTAACCTTTGACCAAAAAGTCAACTTTGGTCAAAATGGTCAATTCTTGACCTAATGACCAACCCATTGACCCAATAGGTCAAATTTTACCAAAAAGTTAATTTTGGTTTAAGTAGTCAATTTTTGACCTAATGACCAATTATTGATCCAATAAGTCAATCTCATACCAAAAAGTCAACTTTGGTCAAAATGGTCAATCCTTGACCCAATGACCAACCCATTGACCCAATTTGTCAACTTTTGACCAAAAAGTCAATTTTGGTCAAAGTAGTCAATTTTTGATCTAATGACCAACTCATTGGCCCAATAGTTCAAATTTTGACCAAAAAGATAATTTTGGTTAAAATAGTCAATTTTCAACCTAATGACTATCCCATTGACTCAATAGGTAAACTTTTGATCAAAAAGTAAACTTTGGTCGAAATGGTAAATTTCTGACCCAATGACCACCCCATTGACCCAATGGGTCAATTTTTGACCGACAATTAAATTTTGGTCAAAATAGTCAATTTTTGACCTAATGACCAATTACTGACACAATAAATCAATCTTTGATCAAAAAGTCAACTTTGGTCAAAATTGTCAATCCTTGACGCAATGACCAACCCATTGACCCAATAGGTCAATTTTTAACCAAAAAGTCAACTTTGGTCAAAATTGTCAATCCTTGACACCATGAATTAGTAGGTCAACTTTTGACCAAAAAGTAAATATGATCAATGTAGTCAATTTCTGACCTAATGACATCCCATTGACCCAATAAAATAATCTCTAACAAAACAGTTAACTTTCGTCAAAATGGTCAATCCTTAACCCAATGACCAACTCATTGACCCAATAGGTCAACTTTTGACCAAAAAGTCAACTTTGGTCAAAATGGCCAATCCTTGACCCAATGACTTAATTGGTCAACTTTTGACCAAAAAGTCAATTTTGGTCAAGATAGTCTATTTTTTACTTAATCACCACCTCATTGACCCTAAGCAAAAAGTCGACTTGGTCAAATCGCTAATCTGACCTAACACATTGACCGAATCGAACCTTTGACAAAAAAGTTAACTTTGGATAAAATGGTCAATCCTTGACCCAATGACCAACATGTTAAACTAATAAGTCAACTTTAGATCAAAAAGTCAATTTTTATCAAAATAGTCAATTTTTAACCTAGTGACCAATTATTGACCTAATAAGTCAATCTCTGACAAAAAAGTCAACTTTGATCAAAATGGACATTCCTTGACTAATTGACCCAATAGTTCAACTTTTGACCAAAAAGTCAACTTGGTCAAAATGATTAATCCTTGACCCAATGACCTAATAGGTCAACTGTTGACCAAAAAGTTAAATTTGGTCATAATAGTCACTTTTTGATCTAATGACCACCCAATTGACCCAATAAGTCAATCTCTGACTAAAAAGTCAACTTTGGTCAAATGGTCAATCCTTAACCCATTGTCCAACCCATTGACCTAATAGGTCAACTTTTGACCAAAATGTTAACTTTGAACAAAATGATCAATCCTTGACCGTGTCAACTTTTGACCAAAAAGTCAATTTTTGACATAATGACCTATTATTGACCCAATAAGTCAATCTCTGACCAAAAAGTCAACTTTGGTTAAAATTGTCAATCCTTGACCTAATGACTACCCCATTGACTCAATAGGTCAACTCTTGACCAAAAAGTCAACTTTGCTCAAAATGGTCAATCCTTGACCCAATGACCAACCCATTGACCCAATAGGTCAACTTTTGACCAAAAAGTCAATTTTAGTCAAAATAGCCAATTTTTGACCTAATGACCAAATATTGAACCAATAAGTCAATCTCTGACCAAACAGTCATCTTTGCTCAAAATGGTCAATCGTTGACCCAATGATCGAACAATTGACCCAATGGGTTAAATTTTTACCAAAAAGTTAACTTTGGTCAAAATGGTCAATCCTTTACCCCAATGACCAACCCATTGACCCAATAGATCATACTTTTAAGCAAAAAGTCAATTTTTGTCAAAATAGTCAATTTTTGGCCTAATGACCACCCCATTGACCCAATGGGTCAACTTTTGACCAAAATGTCAATTTTGGTCAAAATGGTCAATCCTTGACGCAATGATACCCATTGACCCAATATGTTAACTTTTGACCAAAAAGTCAACTTTAGTTAAAATGGTCAATTTTTGACCCAATGACCAACTCATTGACCCAATGGTCAACTTTTGTCCAAAAAGTCAACTTTAGTCAAAATGATCAATCCATGACCCAATGTCTAACCCATTATCCCAATAGGTCAACTTTGGACCAAAAAGATAATTTTGGTCAAAATAGTCAATTGTTGACCTATTGACCAACTATTGACCCAATAAGTCAATCTCTTACCAAAAAGTCAACTTTGGTCAAAATGGTTAATCTTTACCCAGTGACCAACAATATTGACCCAATAGGTCAAAATTTGACCAAAAAGTCATCTTTAGTCAAAATGGTCAATTTCTGACCCAATAATCAACCAATTGACCCAATATGTCAACTCTTGATGAAAAAGTCAACTTTTGTCAAATTGGCCAATCCTTGACCCAATGACCAACCTACTGACCCAATAGATCAATATTTGACAAAAACTCAATTTTGGTCAAAATAGACAATTTTTAACCTAATGACCAATTATTGACCCAATAAGACAATCTCTTACCAAAAAGTTAACTTTGGTCAAAATGATCAATCCTTGACCCAATGACCACCCCATTGACCCAATAGGTACACTTTTAACAAAAAATTCAAGTTTGGTCCAAATAGTCAATTTCTAACCTAATGACCAACCCATTGACCCAATAGGTCAACCTTTGACAAAAAGTCAACTTTGGTCAAAACGGTCAATTTCTGACACAATGACCACCCAATTGACCATATGGGTCAACTTTTTACAAAAAATCAATTTTGGTCAAAATAATCAATTTTTGACCGAATAACCAATTATAGACCAGATAAGTCAATCTCTGACTAAAAATTCAACTTGGTCGAAATGGTCAATCTTTGACCCAATGACCAACCCTTAACCCAATAGGTCAAATGTTGACCAAAAAGTAAACTTTGGTCAAAATGGTCAATCATTGACCCAATGAGCAACCCATTAACCCAATATGTCAACTTTTGACAAAAAAGTTAATTTTGGTTAAAATTGTCGATTTTTGACCTAATGACCACCCAATTAACCCAATAGGCCATCTTTTGACCAAAAAGTCATGTTTGGTCAAAATGGTCAACTTCAGACCCAATGACCAACCCATTGACCCAATAGGTCAACTTTTGACCAAAAAGTCAACTTTGGTCAAAATGGTTGATCCATAACCCAATGACCAACCCATAGACCCAATGGTCAACTTTTGACAAAATAGTCAATTTTTGACATAATGACCAATTATTGAACCAATAAGTCAATCTCTCACCAAAAAGTCAACTTTGGTCAAAATGGAAGATCCTTGACCCCAATGACCAACCCATTGACCCAATAGGTCAACTTTTGAATAAATAGTGAACTTTATTCAAAATAGTCAATCGTTGACACAATAAGTCAACTTTTGACCAAAAAGTCAATTTTGGTCAATATAGTCAATTTTTGACCTAATGACCACCCCATTGACCCAATAGGTCAACTTCTGACAACTTTGGTCAAAATGGTTAATTTCTAACCCAATCACCACCCCATTGACCCAATGGATCAACTTTTAACCAAAAATTCAATTTTAGTCAATATGGTTAATTTTTTACCTAATGACCAATTATTGACATAATAACGGCCTGTTTGGTTCGGTTGCAGCTTTTTAGCTTTGCAGCTGCAGCTTTCGACTTTACGATTGTAGCTCCTTGCCAAGCACGATGCGGGAAGCAAGCTGCGGAGACTGTTATCTGTTTGGTTGCATATGTGAGAAAACATTGACGGGATGACTTTTTTGTAAAAATGACCAGACTGCCCCTGTCTGTTAAAACTGTTTGAAATTTATGTTTGTAAGTTTAATGAATACATAAAAATTGAAAAAAAAAATATTTTATTTATTCAAACAAAATTAATTGATTTTTATATATCTATATATTTTAAAAGTATGAAAAGATGTGTTTACATATATTTATGGAGGATATTTTGAAGTTTTATTTATTTGTAAACATATGTATATTTAAAATCTATTATTTTAAAAATATATTTTGAAGTTTTATTTATTTGTAAAAATTTTAAAAGTATGAAAATATGCTTTGACATATCTTTATAGTGGATATTTTGAAGTTTTATTTAGTTGAAAACATATGTTTATAAATTTGTTTTGTAAAATGTTATTTACACATGTATTAAAATTTTTTGAGTTTTGAATCATCTAATTACAAAAGATTTGAAACCAAAAAACATCAAGTTATCGATTGCATATGCCAAAAAGTCATAAAGTTCTGTAGATGTACATAGAGTCCTCTCAAGCACTTGCTAGTAGTAGTATAGTGAAAAAAAACTGTAGGACTATTACAACAACAATTAACACGATAATAATGTTCACTTTTGTTTTGAGTTGTTGTAGCTCTCGTGGCACACCGTCTTCTGGTGAAACCGTCCACTCCCAAGCATCGGACTCCTGAGAATCCGGTAGACTGTCCGTCTATCGGAAGAAACTGCATTGCTCTGGAATGTTCTGAGGACAACTATAAAACTTTCGGTGAAAGTTGTGCGGCTGTCGTGATGTAAGAAGTGATGTCTGGAGGCCACAGTGACATAGTACTCGGCGAGAGGTAGCCGACATGCTGGAGCTCATGTCTTCCTGAAATGCAAGTGAATATAGAACTTAATTATTTTGATTACCAACTGCTCAAACAAAATGATCATCATTAAACCAGACAAAAGATAGACATTACTCTTACAAACCAGTTAATGTGAAGAATAGTGCTCAACATAATGTAAATCTACATTTCAAAAATAGAAAATAACCTACACATCATCAACATAGTTCTGCTCAACAGAATTCTGCTCAACATAGTTCAGATCAACCAAACAAAAGACAAACATTACTCTCCAACTAATGAGCTGGTAATCTCCTCTCAAAGGGCAACCATTTCATTCTCAACCTCCCTATCTTACGTGCAAATTGAGGCATTGTCGTTCTCCTCCCGTGATATAGATTGGCCAATGCGGTATTCATAAGCTTCGACTGGAACTTCCTTGCCATTGAGCTCTACATGCTCGAAATCAACATCAGTTCGAGTTGGATGCCGCCTAATATAGTTATGTAGGGCCATCATGGCTAACACTATATGCACTTGTTTCGGAAACGAATAAGGTGGCATATCTCAAAGTATGACCCATTTCTTCTTCCAAACTCCAAATGTCCTCTCAATTATGCCTCGCAAGGATGAATGTCTTTTATTAAACACCTCTATTCTAGTTCTTGTACGATTACTGGCTCTTTCGAAATCTGGAATATGATACTTTGTGACAGGATAGGCTTTAAGGTACCCCCTCTGCATTGGGTAGCCAGCATCCACCAAATAATACTTTCCTGAAATATTAGGAAACTTAGCTAAGCATATAAAGAAAATATCTACTTTTTATATTACGAAGGAACATACCATGTGGGGGTGAGGAAAATTGTACTCCAGATTTCTCGTTCCATTTTTAAAAACTCTACTATCATGTGCGCCGCCCTCCCATCCAACCAATGCAAATGTAAAACACATGTTGAAATCACAAACCGCCATGATATTTGCCAAAACGGGCGATAAATGCAACTTTCTCGTTATCCGGCACTACAGCATGAACTTGTGTTCCATCGATTGCGCCGACGCAACCCTTTATAAACAAGATAAATCATTTCAATATGCAATCCCTTAATATGTAGTTGGAGTATAGAGGTGTACCTTGAAATATGGCATATATCGGTCATCGTTGTAAATCTCTAGTGGCGTCCTTGTGAAAATTAGATCGGTTGGTATTATTATGTCTTGTGCTAGACTGACAAGAGAACTTAAACCAACTGAGAAATATCTGGTTATTATTTCGGACGAGTGTTGGAAGTGTTCCATGGCTCCCCGCATTGACTAGTTTTGTGATAGTATGTAAAATGTTACGCCCAATACTTCACAGTCTGTTGTCCTAGAAGACCCGTGAAGTCCATGAGATGTTGTTAAATCTAACAAAAGATCACTGAAAGCATCGTAGGACATGGGGAATATGTTTTAAAATCTCGTTTGGTGTCCTGAAATCATCTCTCCCATCCATTTTTCCCTAATATGAGATGATGTGTAACAGGGCTTACGATCGACGTACGTATTATATTTTTGCACTAGTATATTTACCACTGCATTTCTCCTTTAGCGACGGACTTCCTCCGGGTCCATGAAGATATAAACTATACCTTTTAATTAAACCAAATTAAGGTCTATAGAAATCTTAAATGGACTAAAACAAACACATAGATGAACTATATTTGGAAAATAAATAACTTAAACATTAGGGCAATTAAATATAACTTGTCCAAATAACTACATCACTGGCAGTAATACTCAAAGATGGAATAAATTTAAACAGTTCCAGATAAAATCAGAAACAAACAACGGTCCTCTTCACAAGTTGCGATAGTTATAATAATAGCGTTTGTATTCTAGTCTTCGCTCTTTGCTTAGTGCATTAAAGAAGTCTCGGTGGAGGGAATCATGGAAGAGGTCGACCACAAAGTAGAATAGATCACGATCCCCTGTAAAGTCCGGGTCGTCTTCAAGAAGTCTAATGACCTCATGGACGTCGGTTTTTTGAACTCTGTGCGGGGCATCATTAGATGAGTTCACTAGGTATGAGAGCTGATCCCTCATAGGTGCAGGACCACTCTTTCTCTTTCTTTCGTTCCTAAAGCACTTCGTATGGTTTGTTGACTAAATTTCAGGTTGCTCGTACATGCAAAATTTTGTTGAATCGTTTGATAATTCCACAGCCACATTTTTAAGAATTGTTTCAAAAATGGTTTAGCTAGGGGTAGCTGAATATTTCCCTGTAGCTACCACCCCACCAAACATCCTTTCAAGCTTGTCCTCTAATTCCGGTTCTATCCCAGCCAATCTGAACTTCTTTGTCGCAGGAAAAATCTGTAAAAGAGAATGAAATGTTATTAGAAGATAAGAAAGAAAACTATATAACATTACAAAAATTAATTCAATAATATCTTACTGCAAGCCTTTCTGTCCACCATGCTTCTGAAGCAGCAATAGTTCGCTTCACCGGATCCCATCCCAAGCCAGTCAATCCTTTTTTTAAATCCTTCCAAAGTTTCCACTCTCTCTTGAGTTGGTCCCATTTATTTTTTAACTGGAGCCTTTCATACTCTCTACTTGTGACCTCCCTAAACATTGTAACAATGTTTTGCCAACCTTCTTTGTTAAAAAAAGAATTTGGCCTATTCCCCTTATCGACTTCAGTTATGCATAGATCGCAGAATATTATTTTAATATCCTTCTCCCAAAGTGCAGGAGTAGCAACTTCTTTGTTTTTATTAGCCATACTATGAGTAGGAGAAACAGTTACATTAAAAATGAATTGACATAACAGATGCTAAAATGTCTACTAAAATGAAGGAATAGATACATCAACATAGCAAGCAATAATCCAAAGATGCTATATAAAAACAAGGGAGAACATCAATTTACGTGGTTCGGTCAAATTGACCTACATCAACGGGAAAGGAGTAATATATCTTCATTTATTACGACAATAAAAAATGATTTACATGAAATAACAAAAACTAAAACAAAAAATGATTGAGCTCTATCCCACGTACAATCATACTTGGCTCGGAAAAACAAAAAAAGGGTGATGCACCTCCATACAAAATAACCACCTGCACTTATAGATTCCAGGGAAGCAGCCAAATACTAGCTGCAATTGCATAACCCAGTTGCAAGGGTGATTCAACTCCAACTGACGCAGATTAGAAGGACTACTCACATCACCAGGCAAGAAATAATTATAGGGAGACCTCCAAACCACAACTTTTTGATGGTAGGTGCATGGCTACTCAAGTACAATCATCACACATCATTTGCCATGAATTAACTCAATCAAAAGCACAGCTATTAATAATCACATAAGCAACTTACAAGAGCAATTACATGGATCTCCATTGCAATTACAGGAAGAGCAAACTTTTAGATGGATGTACCATACTTAGAGAATTCTTTTAAACTAAAACCATCTAAATAATAAAATACAAGAGCTGTTTCAAAAATAATTTAATCATTATTCTGGATTTACCAAGCTATTTGCTCAAAATACACCTAAAAAAAAATTAGTGTAATAAATACTAGACAGTTAGGGCCATCTTGTCTTCAAAATAAATGAAGTTACCTACATGCATTATATTCAATAGAATCTTTAAAATATAATGCACTGTACATTCTTTACATGTCACAAAGCACAATTACAAGGCATGGCGTAGTTTAAAACTTGAGCCCAAGCGTATGCCACATGGGTCAAGACTCAAGCCATCTTAAAATCGGGAGCAACTCCAAGTTATGCAGATTAGAAAGACTACTAACATCACCAAGTAAGAAATCATTATAGCAAGGCCTCCAAACCACATTTTTATGGATTACGAACCGCAAATAATAAAGACTGCTTAGATGTTAGATACGTAAATAATAAAGAATCAAGCACTATGTATATACTTATAAGTAAAGGAATCATCACCAATATTGTTTCAATTCAAAAAGAAAAAAATTTATGTTCGTGATTTTTTCTCTCCTCAAATAATTTTGCATTACGAGCCTCTCTGACATCCTTGACATTTGCCAGAAAAGGTATTTTTGCACATATGTTCTAACTTCCTAGTTCTATAACAATTCTCGTTCTTAACATTAAAAAAAATCTTGATGGTTTCTCTTCTCAAATAATTTTGCATTAGGAGCCTCTCCGGTATCTATCACATTTGCCAGAAATTTGTTTTTTTGCTCATATGTTCTAACTTCCCAGTTCTTCAACAAAAATTTGGAGGAACTCCAACTGACGCAGATTAGAAGGACTACTCACATCAGCAGGCAAGATATCCTTATAGCAAGCCCTCCAAACCACTCCCAATTCCAGTAACATAAAAAGAAATCGGGAGCAACTCCTAGTGATGCAAATTAGAAAGAATTCTAACATCACAGGAAAAAATTCAATATGTATTTACAGGATTCATCACCAATAATGTCCCACTCAAAAAGAAAAAAAAATTATCTTTGATGTTTTCTCTGCTCAAATAATTTTGAATTTTGAGCCTCTCCTACATCCACAACATTTGCAAAAATGTTGTTTTGCTTGTATGTTATAAGTTCACAGGTCTATAACCATTCTCGTTCTTAACATTAAACTCATTTAGTTCTTGAAGTGACCTTAATTTTCCAATTCCAGTGACATGAAAAAAAAATTGGAGCAACTCCAACTGATGCAGATTATAAAAAGAATTCACACCACTAGGCAACTAATCATTATACCCAAACAACATTTTTATGGGTTATAATTGGGCCTGTTTGGTAGGGCGGGGGACAACACCAACTAGCATTTAAAAAAAACGGAAGCAACTCCAAGTGATGCAGATTACAAAGACTACTAATATCACCAGGCAAGAATTCATTATAGCAAGGCCTCCACAACACATTTTTATGAATTATTAACCGTAAATAATAAAGACTACTTAGATGTTAGATACATAAAAAAAAATAAAGAATCAAGCAATATGTATATGCAGGAATCATAACCATTCTCATTTTTAACATTAAGCTCAGTAGTTCTTGAACTGACCTAAAAAAAAGTTTGGAGCAACTCCAACTGACGCAGATTAGAAGAATAAAAATAGTTGCTCTTAGGGTAAGATCCATCAGAGCATGTAGGAGCAAAACTTTTCAAAAGAAGTCTTAAATCCAAGCCTAAAACGAAACCAAGCAAAGAAAATTTCACATATGGTGATGGAAGAAATGAGAAAGAAGAAGGAAGACCCCTCTGTGGTGCGAAGGAAAAAAATCATTTTTTTTTGTCTTCAACGTAAGATCCATTAGATCGGTAAAACCAGTGAAGAATAGGGTTTGCATTTTACCTAGCTTGGGTCGATCTTGGTTGAGAAAGAGGAAGCAGGCGCAAGAGAGCGAAAGAGAAAGGTAGCAGTCGAGAGAAAGGTCGCAGGGCAGAAACCTGATCCAGGGGCAAAGGGTAATAGTCGCGAATCGAAGGCTGGGCCGAGGGGTATTCCCACTGCCAACTTTTCAACAGCTTCGATGGCCCCTGGCTGCGAAGCTGCAATCCAAACAAATTTTTTTTTCACGTTGGCGGAGCGCGCCGCACCCCTCCCACGCCCTACCAAACGGGCCCTAAGTCACTCTCTGACAAAAAAGTTAACTTTGGCAAAAATGGTCAATCCTTGACCCAATGACCGAACCATTGACCCAATAAGTCAACTTTTGACCGAAAAGTCAACTTTGGTCAAAATGGCCAATTCGTGACCAAATGAGCCAATAGGACAACTTTTGACCTAAAAACATTTTTTGTCAAAATAGTCAATTTTTGACCAAATGACCACCCAATTGACCCAATGGGTCAACTTTTGACCAAAAAGTTAGATTTGGTCAAAAAGGTCAATTTCTGACCCAATGAACAACCAATTGACCCAATAGGTCAAATTTTGACCAAAAAGTCAACTTTGGTCAAAATGATCAACTCTTGACCCAATGACCAACCCATTGACCCAATAGGTCAACTTTTTACCAAAAAGTTAATTTTGGTCAGGATAGTCAATTTTTGACCTAATGACCACCCCATTGATCCACTGAGTCAACTTTTGACCAAAAAGTCTACTTTGGTAAAAATGGTTAATTTCTGACCCAATGACAACCCCGTTAATCCAATTGGTCAACTTTTGACCAAAAAAGTAATTTTGGTCAACATGGTCAATTTTTGACCTAATGACCATCCAATCGACCTAATAGGTCAACTTTTGATCAAAAAGTTAACTTTGGTTAAAATGGTCAATTTCTGACCTAATCACCAACCCATTGACGCAATAGGTCAAATTTTGACCAAAAAGTAAACTTTTGTCAAAATGGTCAATTCTTGACCCACTGACCAACCCATTGACACAATAGGTCAACTTTTGTTCAAAAAGTCAATTTTGGTCAAAATAGTCAATTTTTGACCTAATGACCAATTGTTGACCCAATAAGTCAATCTCTTACTAAAAAGTCAACTTTGGTCAAAATGGTTAAACCTTGACCCAATGACCAACCCATTGACCCAATTGGTCAACTTTTGACAAAAGAATCAACTTTGGTCAAAATGTTCAATCCTTGACCCAATGACCAACCAATTGACCCAATAAGTCGACTTTTAACCAAAAAGTCAATTTTGTTAAAAATGATCAATGTTTGACCTAATGACCACCCCATTGACCCAATAAGTAAACTTTTGACCAAAAAGACAACTTTGTTCAAAATGGTCAATTTTCGACCCAATGACCACCCCATTAAACCAATGGGTTAACTTTTGACAAAAAATTCAATTTTGGTCAAAATAGTAAATTTTTGACCTAATGACTAATTATTGACCAAATAAGTCAATCTCTGACCCAAAAGTCAACTTTGGTCAAAATGGTCAATTCTTGACCCAATGACCAACCCATTGACCCAATAGGTCAACCTTTAACTAAAAAGTCAATTTTCGTCAAAATAGTCAATTCTTGACCTATTGACTAATTTTTGACCCATAAGTCAATCTCCTAACAAAAAGTAAACTTTGGTCAACATGGTTAATCTTTGACCCAATGAACAACCCATTGACCCAATAGGTCAACTTTTGACCGAAAAGTCAACTTTGGTCAAAATGGTCAATTGCTAACCCAATGACCAACCAATTGACCCAATATGTCAACTTTTGACCAAAAGTCAACTTTGGTCAAATTGGTCAATCCTTGACCCAATGACCAACCCATTGACACAATAGGTCAATATTTGACCAAAAAGTTAACTTTGGTCAAAATAGTCAATTTTTGACCCAATGACTAATTATTAACACAATAAGTCAATCTCTTACCAAAAAGTCAACGTTCGTTAAAATGATCAATCCTTGACCCAATGACCACCCATTGACCCAACAGGTCAACTTTTGACAAAAAATTTAAGTTTGGTCAAAATGGTTAATTTCTGAACCAATGACCAACCCATTGACCCAATATGTCAACTTTTGACAAAAAGTCAACTTTAGTCAAAATGATCAATTTCTGACGCAATCTCCACCCAATTGACCCATTGGTTCAACATTTGACCAAAAATTCAAATTTGGTCAAAATAATCAATTTTTAATCGAATGACCAATTATTGACCCAATAAGTCAATCTCTGACCAAAAAGTCAACTTTGGTCGAGATGGTCAATCTTTGACCCAATGACCAACCCATTGAACCAATAGGTCAACTTTTGACCAAAAAGTCAACTTTGGTCAAAAAAATTCAATCCTTGACCCAATGACCAACCCATTGACCTAATGGTCAACTTTTGACCAAAAAGTTAATTTTGGTCAAAATTGTCAATTTTTGACCTAATACCACCCCATTAACCCCATTGATCAACTTTTAGCCAAAAAGTCAACTTTGGTCAAAATGGTCAATTTTTGACCGAATGACCACCCCATTGACCCAACGAGTAAACTTTTGACAAAAAATTTAATTTTTTTCAAAATAGTCAATTTTTAACCTAATGACTAATTATTGACCAAATAAGACAATCTCTGCCCAAAAAGTCAACTTTGGTCAAAATTGTCAAACCTTGACCCAATGACCAACCCATTGACCCAATAGGTCTGCTATTGACATAAAAGTCAACTTTGGTTGAAATGGTCAATTTCTGACCCAATGACCAACCCTTTGAACCAATAGGTCAACCTTTGACCAAAATGTCAACTTTGGGCAAAATGGCCAATCCTTGACGCAATGACCAACCCATTGACCCAATAGGTCAACGTTTGACCAAAAAGTCAATTTTGGTCAAAATAGTCACTTTTTGACCTAATGACCAATTATTGACCCAATAAGTCAATCTCAGACCAAGTAGTTAACTTTGGTGAAAATGGTCAACTCTTGACCCAATGACCAACCCATTATCCAAATATGTGAACTTTTGACCAAAAAGTTAACTTTGGTCAAAATGGTTAATCCTTGACCCAATGATCAACCCATTAACCCAATAGGTCAACTTTTGACAAAAAAAGTCAATTTTGGTCAATATAATCAATTTTTGACCTACTGACCACCCCATTGACCCAATGGGTCAACTTTTGACCGAATATTTAAATTGGGTCAAAATAGTCAATTTTGACCTAATGACCAATTATTCACCCATTAAGTCAATCTCTGACCAAAAATTCAACTTTTGTCAAAATGGTCAATTCTTGACCAAATGACTAACCCATTGACCCAATAAGTCAACTTTGGACCAAAAAGTCAATTTTGGTCAAAATAGTCTATGTTTGACCTGATGATCAATTATTGACCCAATAAGTCAATCTCAGACCAAAAAGTTAACTTGGTGAAAATGGTAAATCCTTGACCTAACAACCAACCTATAGACCCAATATGTCAACTTTTGACCAAAAAGTTAACTTTTGTCAAAATAGTTAATTCTTGACCGAATGACCAACTCATTGACCCAATAAGTCAACTTTTGACCAAAAAGTCAATTTTGTTCAAAATATTCAATTTTTGACCTAATGACCACCCCATTGAACCAATAGGTCAACTATTAACCAAAAAGTCAACTTTGGTCAAAATGATCAATCCTTGATCCAATCACCAACCCATTAAACAATAGGTCAACTTTTGTCCAAAAAGTCAATTTTGGTTAAAATGGTCAATCCATGACCCAATGACCAACCCATTGACCCAATAGGTCAATTTTTGTCCAAAAAGTCAATTTTGGTCAAAATACTCAATTTTTGACCTATTGACCCAATAAGTGAATCTCAGACCAAAAAGTCAACTTTGGTCAAAATAGTCAATGCTTGACCCAATGACTAACCCATTGACCCAATAGGTTAACTTTTGACCAAAAAGTTAACTTTAGTCAAAATGGTCAATCCTTAACCCAATGACCAACCCATTAACACAATAGGTAAACTTTTGACCAAAAAGTAAATTTTAATCAATATAATCAATTTTTGACCTAATGAACACCCCATTGACCCAATGGGTCAACTTTTGACCGAAAATTCAATTTGAGTCAAAATAGTCAAATTTGAAGTAATGTCCAATTATTAACCCAATAAGTCAATCTCTGACCAAAAATACAACTTTGTCAAATTGGTCAATCCTTGACCCAACGACCAACCCATTGACTAAATAGGTCAACTTTTGACCAAAAAGTTAATTTTTGTCAAAATAATTAATTTTTAGCTTATTGACCACCCCATTGACCAAATAAGTGAATCTCTGGCCAAAAAAGTCAACTTTGGTAAAAATGATCAATCCTTGACCCAATGACCAACCGATTGACCCAATTGGTCAACTTTTGACCAAAATATCAATTTTGGTCAACATAGTCATTTTTTGACCTAATGATAACCCCATTGACCCAAAAGGTCAACTTCGATTTAAATGGTCAATTTCTGACCCAATGACCAACCCATTGACCCAATAGGTGAACTTTTTAGAAAAAAGTCAACTTTGGTCAAAATGGTCAATCCTTGAACCAATGACCAACCCATTGACCCAATAGGTAAACTTTTGAGAAAAAAGTCAGTTTTGGTCAAAATGGTCAATTTTTGACATAATGACCACCCAATTGACCCAATGAGCCAACTTTTGACCAAAAATTCAATTTTGGTCAAAATAATCAATTTTTCACCGAATGATTAATTATTGACCCAATAAGTCAATCTGTGACGCATTTAGTCTACTTTGGTCGAAATGGTAAATATTTGACCCAATAGGTCAATATTTGTCAAAAAAGTTAATTTTGATCAAAATTATTATTTTTTGACCTAATGACCACCCCATTAACCCAGTTGGTCAACTTTTGACCAAAACATCAAGTTTAGTAAAAATGGTCAATTTCTGACCTAACGACCAACCCATTAACCCAATAGGTCAACTTTTGACCAACAAGTCAACTTTGGTCAAAATGGTAAATCCTTGACACAATGAAAAACCCATAGACCCAATATGTCAACTTTTGACCAAAATAGTCAATTTTTGACATATTGACCAATTATTGACCAAATAAGTCAATCTATGACCAAAAAGTCAACTTTGATTAAAATGGTCAATCCTTAACCCAATGACCAATCCATTGTCCCAATAGGTCAACTTTTGACTAAAAAGTGAACTTTAGTCAAAATAGTCAATCCTTAACACAATGACCAACCCATTGACAAAATAGGTCAACTTTTGACCAAAAAGTTAATTTTGGTCAATATAGTCAATTTTTGACCTTATGACCAATTATTGACCCAATAAGTCAATCTCAGACCAAAAGGTTAACTTGGTTAAAATGGTCAATCGTTGACCCAATGACCAACCCATTGACCCAATATGTCAACTTTTGTCAAAATGGTCAATTTCTGACACAATGACCACCACATTGACCCAATCGGTCAACTTTTCACCAAAAATTCAATTTTAGTCAGAATAGTCAATTTTTGACCTAATGAATAATTATTGACCCAATAAGTCAATCTCTGACCAAAAAGTCAACTTTAGTCAAAATTGTCAATCTATTACCTATTGACCAACCCATTGACCTAATAGGTCAACTTTTAACCAAAAAGTCAACTTTGGTCAAAATGGTTGATCCTAGACCCAATGACTAACCCATTGACCCAATAGGTCAACTTTTGACAAAAAAGTTAACTTTGGTCAAAATGATTAATTTTTTACCCAATGACCAACCAATTGATCTGATAGGTCAACTTTTGACCAAAAAGTCAATTTTGGTGAAAATAATCCATTTTTGACCTAATGAACAATTATTGACCCAATAAGTCAATCTTAGACCAAAATTTGTCAAAATGGTCAATCCTTGACCCAATGACCAACCCATTGACCCAATGAGCAACTTTTGACCAAAAGTCAATTTTGGTCAAAATAGTCAAATTTTGACCTAATGACCACCCCATTGAACCAATATATTAACTTTTGATCACAAAGTCAACTTTGGTCAAAATGGTCAATTTCTGACCCGATGACCGCCCTTTTGTTGACCCAATGGGTCAACTTTTAACCAAAAATTCAATTTTGGTCAAAATAGTTAATTTTTGACCTAATGACCAATTATTGACCCAATAAGTCAATCAACAACCAAAGAGTCAACTTTGGTCAACATGGTCAATCCTTGACCCAATCACCACCCCATTGACCCAATTGGTCAACTTTTGACCAAAAAGTCAACTTTAGTCAAAATGGTCAATTTTAAATGAAATTAATAATTATTAACCCAATAAATCAATCTCTGCCCAAAAAGACACTTTGATCAAAATGATCAATCTTGGACCCAATGACAAACCCATTGACCCAATATGTCAACTTTTTCCCAAAAAGTCAACTTTGGTCAAAAAGGTCAATCCTTGACCAAATGCCTAACCCATTGACCCAATAGGTCACCTTTTGAATAAAAAGTCAATTTTGGTCAAAATAGTCAATTTTTGACCTAATGACCACCCCATTGACCCAATTGGTCAACTTTTGACAAAAGTAATTTTTGGTCAAAATTGTCAATTTTTAACCTAAGAACCAGCCCATTGACCCCAATAGGTCAACTTTTGACCAAAAAGTCAACTTTAGTTAAAATGGTCAATTTCTAACCCAATAACTAACCCATTAACCCAATAGGTTAACTTTTGACCAAAAAGACAACCTTCGTCAAAATGGTCAATCCTTGACCCAATGACCAACCCACTGATTAAATAGGTCAACTTTTGACCAAAAAGTAAATTTTGGTCAAAATAGTCAATTTTTGATCTAATGAACATCCCATTGACCAAATAGATGAACTTTTGACCAAAAAGTCAACTTTCGTCAAAATGGTTAATCTTTGACCCATTGACCAAAATGTCAACTTTGGTCAAAATAGTAATTCTTTGACCCAATAACCAACTCATTGACCAAATAGGTCAACTTTTGATCAAAAACTCAACTTAATCAAAATGGTCAATTCTTGACCCAATGACCAACTTATTAACACAATATGTCAACTTTTGACCAAAAAGTCAATTTTGGTCAAAATATGAAATTTTTTTCCTAATGACCACCACATTGACCCAATAGGTCAACTTTTGACTAAAAAGTAAAGTTTGGTCAAAATGGTCAACCCATTGACCCAATAGGTCAACATTTGACAAAAAGTTGACTTTTGTCAAAATGGTCAATTTCTGACCTATTGACCACCCAATTGACCCAATGGGTCAACTTTTGACTATAAATTGAATTTTGGTTAAAATAATCAATTTTAGATCGAATAACCAATCATTGACCCAATAAGTCAATCTCCGACCAAAGAGTCAATCTTTGACCCAAAGACCCACCCGTTGACCCAATATGTCAACTTCTGACCAAAAAGTTAACTTTTGTCAAAATGGTCAATCCTTGACCCAAAAACCAACCCATTGACCCAATTAGTCAACTTTTGACCAAAAAAGTTATTTTTTTCAAAATTATCAATTTTTGACCTAATGACCACCCATTAACCCAATAAGTCAACTTTTGACCAAAAAGTTAAGTTTGGTTAAAATGGTCAATTTCTGACCCAATGACCAACCCACTGACCCAATAGGACAATCTCTGACCATAAAGCCAACTTTGGTCAAAATGGTCAATCCTTGACCCAATGACCAACTCATTGATCATTTTGACCAAAGTTGACTTTTTCGTCAAAAGTTCACATATTGGGTCAATGGGTGGTCATTAAGTCAAAAATTAACTATTTTGAACAAAATTGACTTTTTGGTTAAAAGTTGACCTCTTGGGTCAATGAGTTTGTCATTGGGTCAAGGATTGCCATTTTGACCAGAGTTGACTTTTTTGTCAGACATTGACTTATTGGGTCAATAATTGGCCATTAATTCAAAAATTGCTTATTTTGACCAAAATTGACTTTTTGGTCAAAAGTTAACCTATTAGGCTAATGGGTTGGTCATTGGGTCAAGGATTGATCATTTTGACCAAAGTTAACTTTTTGGTCAAAAGTTGACCTATCGGGTTAATGGGTTTGTCATTGGGTCAAAGGTTAACCATCTTGACCAAAGTTGACTTTTTGGTCAGAGATTGGCTTACTGGGACAAAAATTGGTCATTAGGTTAAAATTTGACTTTTTTTATCAAAATTGACTGTTTGGCCAAAAGTTGACCTATTGGGTCAATGGGTTGTTCATTGGCTCAAGGATTGACTATTTTGACCAAAGGTGTCTTTTAAGTCAAAATTTGAAGTATTTAGTTCAATGAGGCGGTCATTAGGTCAAAAATTGACAATTTTGAGCAAAATTGACTTTTTGGTCCGAAGTTGACCAATTGGGTCAATAGGTTGGTCATTTGGTTAAGGATTAACCATTTTGACCAAATTTGACTTTTTTCTCAGAGATTAACTTATTGGGTCAATAATTGGTCATTAATTCAAAACATGACTATATTAACCAAAATTGACTTTTTGGTCAAAAGTTGACCTATTAGGCCATTGTGTTAGTCATTCGGTCAAGGATTGATCATTTTGACCAAAGTTGACTTTTTTGTCAAAAGTTAACCCATTGGGTCAGTAGGTTGGTCATTGGGTCAAGGATAGACCATTTTGACCAAAGTTTACTTTTTGGTTAGAGATTAGCTTACTGGGTCAATAATTGGTCAATAGGTCAAAAATTGGCTATTTTGTCCAAAATTGATTTTTTGGTCAAAAGTTGACCTCTTGAGACAATCGGTTGGTCATTGGATCAAGGATTGACCATTTTGACCAATGTTGAATTTTTTGTCATAGATTGACTTATTGGGTCATTAATTGGTCATTAGGTCAAAAATTGATTATTTTGACCAAAATTAAATTTTTAGTCAAAAGTTGACCCATTGGGTCAACGGGGTGGTCATTGGGTAAGAAATTGACCTTTTTAACCAAATTTGACTTTTTGGTCAAAAGTTGACCTATTTGGTCAATGAGTTGGTAATTGGTTCAAGAATTGACCATTTATACCGAAGATGATTTTTTGTCAAAATTTGATCTATTGGGTCAATGGGTTGGTCTCTGGGTCAAAAAATGAACATTTTGACCAACGTTGAATTTTGTGTCAAAAGTTGACCTATTGGGTTAATGGGTGGTCATTAGGTCAAAAATTAATTATTTTGACCAAAATTGACTTTTTTGGTCAAAAATTGACTTATTGGGTCAATGGGTTTGTCAATGGATCAAGGATTGACCATTTTGTCCAAAGTTGACTTTTTGGTCAGAGATTAACTTATTGGGTCAATAAAGTGTCATTAGGTCAAAAATTGACTATTTTGACCAAAATTGATTTTTTGGTCAAAAAGTTTACCCATTGGTTGAGCGGGGAGGTCATTGGGTCAGAAATTGACCATTTTGACCAAAGTTGATTTTTTGGTCAAAAGTTGACCAATTGGGTCAATGGGTTGGTCATTGAGTCAAGGATTGACCATTTTGACCAAAGTTGACTTATTGGTCAGAGATTGGTTTACTGGGTCAATAATTGGTCATTAGGTCAAAAATTGACTATTTTGACCAAAACTGAATTTTTGGTCAAATGTTGACATATTGGGTCAATGGGTTAAGGATTGACCATTTTGACCAAAGTTCTCTTTTTAGACAAAAGTGGACCTATTTACGTCAATGAGGCGGTCATTAGGTCAAAAAATTGACATTTTAAGCAAAATTATCTTTTTTTGTCAAAATTTGACGTATTTGGTCAATAATTTGTCATTGGGTCATGGATTAACCATTTTGGCCAAAGTTGACTATTTAGTCAAAAGTTGACAAATTGGGTCAGTGGGTTGCCCATTAGATCAAGGATTGACCTTTTTCACTAAAGTTGACATTCAGGTCATTATGTCAATAATTGACCATTTTGACCAAATTTGACTTTCTCGTCAAAAGTTGACCTTTTGGGTCAATTAGGTGGTCATTGGGTAAAAATTTAATAGTTTTGACCAAAATTGACTTTTTGGGTCAAAAGTTGTCCTTTTGGGTCAATGAGTTGTTTGTTGGGTCAAGGATTAACCATTTTGACTAAAGTTGACTTTTTGGTCAAAAGTTAACCTATTGGGTCAAAGGGTTGGTCATCGGGTCAAGAATTGACCATTTTGACAAAAGTTAATTTTTTTGTCAAAAGTTGACCTATTGGGTCAATAATTAGTAATTAAGCAAAAAATTTACTATTTTGAACAAAATTGACTTTTTGGTCAAATGTCGATCTACTGGGTCAGTGGGTTTGTCATTTGGTCAAGGATTGACCATTTTGACCAAAGTTGACATTTTGGGCAGAGATTGACTTGGGTCAATAATTGGTCCTTAGGTCAAAAATTGACTATTTTAATCCATATTGACATTTTGTTAAAAAGTTAACCTATTAGGTCAATGCATTGGTCATTGGGTCAAGAATTGACCATTTTGATTAATGTTGACTTTTTGGTTAAAAATTGACCTATTGGGTCAATTGCTAGGTCATTGGGTCAAAAATTGACCATTTTTACCAAAGTTGACTTTTTGGTCAAAAGTTGACCTTATGGGTCAGTGAGTTTGTCATTGGGTCAAATATTAACCATTTTGGTCAGAGATTGGCTTACTGGGTCAATAATTAGTCATTAGGTCAAAAACTGACTATTTTGACCAAAATTGACTTTTTGGTTAAAAGTTGACATATTGGGTCAATGGGTTGGTCATTGAGTCAAGGATTGACCATTTTGACTAAAGTTGACTTTTTGGTCAAAAGTTGACCTATTGGGTCATTGCGTTGGTCATTGGGTCAAGGATTGACCATTTTGACCAAAGTTGACTTTTTTGTCAGTGATTGACTTATTGGGTCAATAATTGGTCATTAGGTAAAAAATTGATTACTTTGACCAAAATTAAATTTTAGGTTAAAAGTTGACCCATTGGGTCAATGGAGTGGTCATTTGGTCAGAAATTGACCATTTTGACCAAAGTTGACTTTTTGGTCAAAATTTGACCTATTTGGTCAATGAGTTGGTAATTGCGTCAAGAATTGATCATTTTGACAGAAGATGACTTTTTCGTCAAAAGTTGATCTATTGGGTCAATGGATTGGTCATTGGGACAAAAATTAACCATTTTGACCAAAGTTGACTTTTTTTTCAAAAGTTGACCTGTTGGGTCAATGAGTGGTCATTAAGTCAAAAATTGATTATTTTGACCAAAATTGACTGTTTGGTCAAAAGTTGACTTATTGGGCCAATGGGTTTGTCATTGGGTCAATGATTGACCATTTTGACCAAAGTTGACTTTTTGATCGAAAGTTGACAAATTGGGTCAATCGGTTGGTCATTGGGTCAAGAATTCACAATTTTGACGAAAGTTGACTTTTTGGTCAGAGATTGGCTTACTAGGTCAATAATTGGTCATTAGTTTAAAAATTGATTATTTTGATCAAAATTAACTTTTTGGTCAAAAGTTAACCTAATGGATCAATGGGATGGTTATTGGGTTAAGGATTGACCATTTTAGCTAAAGTTGACTTTTTGGTCAAAAGTAGATCTATTGAGTCAATGAGTTGGTCATTGGGCCAAGGATTGACCATTTTGACCAAAGTTGATTTTTTAGTCAGAGATTAACTTATTGGGTCAAAAATAGCTCATTAGGTCAAAAATTGATTATTTTGACCAAAATTAATTTTTTTTGTCAAAAGTTGACCCATTGGGTCAGAAATTGACCTATTTGATCAAAGTTGACTTTTTGGACAAAGGTTGACCTATTTGGTCAATGAGTTGGTATTTGGGTCAAGAATTAACCATTTAGACCGAAGATGACTTTTTGGCCAAAATTTGATCTACTGGGTTAATGGGTTGGTCTTTTGGTCAAAAATTGACCATTTTAACCAAAGTTGACTTTTTGGTTAAAAGTTGACTTATTGGGTCAATGGGCGTTTCCCATTTTGACAAAAGTTGACTTTTTGGTTAGAGAATGACTCATTGGGTCAGAAATTAACTATTTTGACCCAAGTTAACTTTTTGGTCAAAAGTTGAATTATTTGGTCGAAGAGTTTTTTGGCCAAAGATTGACCTATTGGGTCAATGGGATGGTCATTGGGTCAAAAATTGACCATTTTGACCAAAGTTGATTTTTTGGTCAAAAGTTGACCAATTAGGTCAATGAGTGGTCATTAGGTAAAAAAATGACTTTTTGGACCAAAATTGACTTTTCGGTCAAAAGTTGACCTATTTGTTCAATGGGTTTGTCATTCTGGTTAAGGTTTGACCATTTTGTCCAAAGTTGACTTTTTGGTCAGAGATTGACTTATTGGGTCAATAACTGGTCATTAATTCAAAAATTGACTATTTTGACCAAAATTAACTTTTGGTCAAAAAAGAACCTATTTGGCCAATGGGTTGGTCATTGGGTCAAGAATTGATCATTTTGACCAAAGTTGAGTTTTTGGAAAAAAGGTGACCTATTGGGTAAATGGGTTGGTCATTGGGTCAAGGATAGACCATTTTGACTAAAGTTGACCTTTTGGTCAGATATTGGCTTGCTGGGTCAATAATTGGTCATTTGGGCAAAATTGACTATTTTGACCAAAATTGACTTTCTGGTCAAAAGTTTACCTATTAGGTCAATGGGTTGGTCATTGGGTCAAGGATTGACCATTGAGACCAAAGTTGACTTTTTAGTCAAAAGTTGACGTATTGGGTAAATGGGTTGGTCATTGGGTCAAGAATTTACCATTTTGACTAAAATTCACTTTTTGGTCAGAGCTTGACTTATTGGGTCAGAAATTGGTCATTGGGTCAAAAATTTAAAATGATTAGTTTGACAAAAATTAAATTTTGGTCAAAAGTTGACCCATTGGGTGAACGGGGTGGTCATTGGGTCAAAAATTGTCCATTTTAACAAAAGTTAACTTTTTGGTCAAAAGTTGACATATTTGGTCAATGAGTTGGTATTTGGGTCAAGAATTGATAATTTTGACCGAAGATGACTTTTTCGTCAAATTTGATCAATTGGGTAAATTAGTTGGTCAATGAGTTAAAAATTGACCTTTTTGACCAAAGTTGACTTTTTGGTCAAAAGTTGACCTATTGGGTCAATGGGTGGTCATTAGGTCAAAAATTGACTATTTTGACCAATATTGACTTTTGG
This sequence comes from Papilionanthe hookeriana x Papilionanthe teres, assembly GCA_022702705.1. Lineage (NCBI taxonomy): Eukaryota > Viridiplantae > Streptophyta > Magnoliopsida > Asparagales > Orchidaceae > Papilionanthe > Papilionanthe hookeriana x Papilionanthe teres. The sequence goes on along the minus strand of CM040434.1, from coordinate 66,737,526 downwards.
TTAAAAGTTGACCTATTGGGTCAATGGGTTTGTCATTGGTTCAAGCATTGACCATTTTGACCACAGTTGTTTTTTTTGTCAGAGATTGACTTATTAGGTCAATAATTGGTCATTAGGTAAAAATTGACAATTTTGACCAAAATTAAATTTTTGTTCAAAAGTTAACCCATTGGGTCAACGGGGAGGTCATTGGGTCAGAAATTGACCATTTTGACGAAAGCTGACTCTTTGGTCAAAAGTTGACCAACTTGGTCAATGGTTTGGTAATTAGGTCAAGAATTGACCATTTTGACCAAAGATGACTTTATTAGTCAAAAGTTGACCTATTGGGTCAATGGGTTGGTCATTGGGTCAAAAATTGACCATTTTGACCAAAGTTGACTTTTTGGTCAAAAGTTGGCATATTGGGTCAATGGGTGGTCATTAGGTCAAAAAATTACTTTTTTGACCAAAATTAACTTTTGGTCAAAAGTTGAACTATTGGGTCAATGGGTTGGTCATTGGGTCAAGGATTGACCATTTTGACCAAAGTTGATTTTTTGGTCAGAGATTGACTTATTGGGTCAATAATTGGTCATTAATTCAAAATTTGACTATTTTAACCAAAATTGACTTTTTGGTCAACAGTTGACTTATTAGGCCAATGGGTTGGTCATTGGGTCAAGAATTGATCATTTTGACTAAAATTAACTTTTTGGTCAAAAGTTGACCTATTGGGTCAACGGGTTGGTCATTGGGTCAAGGATTGACCATTTTGACCAAGGTTGACTTTTTTGTCAGAGATTGGCTTATTGGGTCAATAATTGGTAATTAGGTCAAAAATTAACTATTTTGAGCAAAATTGACTTTTTTGTCAAAAGTTGACCTTTTGGATCAATGGGTTGATCGTTGGCTTAAGGATTGACCATTTTGACCAAAGTTGTCTTTTTGGTCAAAAGTTGACTTATTTAGGTCAATGAGGCGGTCACTAGGTCAGAAATTGACAATTTTGAGCAAAATTGACTTCTTGGTCAAAAGTTGACCTATTGGGTCAATGGGTTGGTCGTTGAGTCAAGGATTAACCATTTTGGCCAAATTTGACTTTTTAGTCAAAAGTTGACAAATTGGGTCAATGGGTTGGTTATTGGATCAAGGATTGACCATTTTCACCAAATTTGACATTTAGGTCATTGTGTCAGAAATTGACCATTTTAAACAAATTTGACTTTTTGGTCAAAAGTTGAATTTTTGGGTCAAAAAGGTGGTCGATAGGACAAAAATTGACAATTCTGACCAAAATCGATTTCTTAGTCAAAAGTTATCCTTTTGGGCCAATGAGTTCGTCATTGGGTCAAGGATTGAGCATTTTGACTAAAGTTGACTTTTTGAACTAAAGTTAAAAATTTACTATTTTGACCAAAATATACTTTTTGGTCAAAAGTCGATCTTTTGAGTCAGTGGGTTGGTCATTGGGTCAAGGATTTACCATTTTGACCAAAGTTGACTTTTTGCGCAATATTTGACCTATTTGGTCAATATGTTGGTCAATGAGTCAAGGATTAACAATTTTGACCAATGTTGACTTTATAGTCAGAGATTTACTTATTGGGTCAGTAATTGGTCATTAGGTCAAAAATTGATTATTTTGACCAAAATTGACTTTTTGTTCAAAAGTTGACATATTGGGTCAATGGGTTGGTCATTGGGTCATGAACAGACCATTTAGACCAAAGTTGAATTTTTGGCCAAAAGTTGACCTATTGGGTCAATGGGTTGGTCATTGGGTTAAAAATTGACTATTTTGACAAAAGTTGGTTTTTGGTCAAAAGTAAACCTATTTTGTAAATGGGTGGTCATTAGGCCAAAAATTGACTATTTTAAACAAAATTGAATTTTTGTACAAAAGTTAACCCATTGGGTTAACGGGGAGGACATTGGGTCAGAAATTGACCATTTTGACAAAAATTGGCTTTTTGGTCAAAAGTTGACCTATTGGGTCAATGGGTTGGTCATGGGTCAAGGTTTGACCATTTTGACCAAAGATGACTTTTTGGTCAAAAGTTGACATATTGGGTCAATGGGTTGGTCATCAGGTCAGAAATTGACCATTTTGACCAAAGTTGGCTTTTTGATCAAAAGTTGACTTATTGAGTCAATGGGTTTGTCATTGGATCAAAGATTAACCATTTTGACCACAGTTGACTTTTCGGTCACAGATTGACTTACTGGGTCAATAATTGGTCATTAGGTCAAAAATTAACTATTTTGACCAAGATTGACTATTTTGACCAAATTTGACTTTTTGGTCAAAAGTTGACCTGTTGGGTCAATGGGTTGGTCGTTGGGTCAAGGATTGTCCATTTTGACCAAAGTTAACATTTTGGTCAAAAGTTGAACTATTAAGTCAATGGGTTGGTAATTGGGTCAAGGATTGATCATTTTGACTAAAGTTGACATTTTGGTCAGTGAATGATGTATTGGTTCATTAATTGGTCATTTGGTCAAAAGTTGATTATTTTGACCCAAATTATTTTTTTGGTCAAAAGTTGACCGATTGGGTCAACGGGGTGGTCATTGGGTCAGAAATTGACCATTTTGACCAAAGTTGACTTTTTGGTCAAAAGTTGACCTATTTGGTCAATGAGTTGGTAATTGGGTCAAGAATTGACCATTTTGATTGAAGATGACTTTTTGGTCATAAGTAGACATATTGGGTTAATGGGTTAGACATTGGGTAAAAAATTGACAATTTTGATCAAAGTTGACTTTTTGGCCAAAAGTTGACCTATTTGGTCAATGGGTGGTCATTAGGTCATAAATTGACTATTTTGACCAAAATTGGCTTTTTGGTCAAAATTTGATCTATTGGGTCAATGGGTTTGTCATTGGTTCAAGGATTGACCATTTTGACCAAATTTGACTTTTTGGTCAAAAGTTGACCTTTTGCATCAATGAGGTGGTCATTAGGTAAAAAATTGATAATTTTGACCAAAATTGACTTTTTGATCAAAATTTGTTCTTTTAGGTTAATGAGTTGGTCATTGGGTCAAAGATTGACCATTTTGACAAAAGTTGACTTATTTGTCAAAAGTTGACCTATTGGGTCAATAGGTTGGTCATTGAGTCGAGGAATGACCATTTTGACCAAAGTTGATTTTTTTGGTCAAAAGTTGACCTATTGGGTCAATGGGAAGGTCATTGGGTCAACGATTGATCATTTTGATCAAAGTTGACCTTTTTGTCAAAAGTTGACCGTTTGGGTTAATGGGTTGGTCATTGGGTCAAGGATAGACTATTTTGACCAAAATTGACTTTTTGGTCAAAGATTGGCTTACTGGGTCAACAATTGGTCATTAGGTCGAAAATTGATTATTTTGACCAAAATTGATTTTATGGTCAAACGTTGACCTATTGGGTCAAGAATTGACTATTTTGACCAAAGTTGACTTTTTAGTCAAAAGTTGACCAATTGGGTCAATGGGTTGATCATTGGGTTAAGGATTGACCATTTTGACCAAAGTTGACTTTTTGGTCAGAGATTAACTTATTGGGTCAGTAATTGGTCATTAAGTCAAAAATTGATAATTTTTACCAAAATTAAATTTTTGGTCGAAAGTTTACCCATTGGGTCAACGGGGTGGTCATTGGGTCAAAAATTGACGATTTTGACCAAAGTTGACTTTCTGGTCAAAAGTTGACCTATTTGGTCAATGAGTTGGTAATTGGGTGAAGATTTTAACATTTTGACTGAAGATGACTTTTTGGTCAAAGTTTGATCTATTGGTTCAACGGGTTGGTCATTGGGTCGAAAATTGACCATTTTGACCAAAGCTGATTTTTTGGACAAAAGTTGACCTATTGGGTTAATGGGTGTCATTAGGTCAAAAATTGACTATTTTTACCAAAATTGACTTTTTGGTCAAAATTTGACCAATTGGTTCAATGGGTTTGTCATTGGGTCAAGGATTGACTGTTTTGACCAAAGTTGACTTTTTGGTCATATATTGACTTATTGAGTCGATAATTTGTTATTTGGTCAAAAATTGACTATTTTGATGAAAATTGAAATTTTGTTCAAAAGGTAACACATTGGGTCAATGGGGAGGTCATTGGGTCAGAAATTAACCATTTTGACTAAAGTAGACTTTTTGGTCAAAAGTTGACTTATTTGTCCAATGAGTTGGTAATTGGGCCAAGAATTTGACCATTTTGACCAAAGATGAATTTTTCGGTCAAAAGATGACCTATTGGGTCAATGGGTTGGTCATTGGGTAAAAAATTAACCATTTTGACAGAAATTGACTTTTTGGTCAAAAGTTGATATATTGGGTCAATGGGTGGTCATTAGGTCAAAAATTGACTTTTTGGTCAAAAGTTGACCTATTAAGTCAAAAATTGACTTTTTAGTTTCTCATTGGGTCAAGGATTGATCATTTTGACCAAAGTTGACCTTTTAGTCAGAGATTGACTTATTGGGTCAATAATCGATCGTTAATTCAAAAATTGCTTATTTTGAACAAAATTGACTTTTTAGTCAAAAGTTGACCTATTAGGCTAAATGGGGTTAGTCATTGGGCCAAGGATTGATCATTTTGACCAAAGTTGACTTTTTAGTCAAAAGTTGACCTATTGGGTCAATGGGTTGGTCATTGGGTCAAAGATTAACCATCTTGACCAAAGTTGACTATTTGGTTAGAGATTGGCCTACTGGGTCAAAAATTGGTCATTAGGTTAAAAATTGACTATTTGGATCAAAATTGACATTTTGGTCAAAGGTTGACCTATTGGGTCAAGGGGTTCGTCAAAAGTTATCTTTTTGGTCAAAATTTGACCTATTTAGTTCAATGAGCGGTCATTAGGTCAAAAATTGACAATTTTGAGCAAATTTGACTTTTTGGTCAAAAGTTGACCTATTGGGTCAATAGGTTGGTCATTGTGTCAAGGATTAACCATTTTGACTTTTTGCTCAGAGATTGACTTATTGGGTCATGAATTGGTCATTAATTCAAAAATTTGACTATATTGACCAAATTTAACATTTTGGTCAAAAGTTGACCTATTAGGGCCAATGTGTAGTCATTGGGTCAAGGATTGATCATTTTGACCAAAGTTGACTTTTTAATCAAAAGTTGACCTCTTTAGTCAATGAGTTAGTAATTGGGTCGAGAATTGACCATTTATACCGAAAATGACTTTTTTGTCAAAATTTGATCTATTGGGTCAATGGGTTGGTCATTGGGTCAAAAAATGATCCTTTAGGTCAAAAGTTGACTTTTTGGTCAAAAGTTAACCTATTGGGTTAATGGGTGGTCATTAGGTCGAAAATTGATTATTTTTTACCAAAATTGACTTTTAGGTCAAAAGTTGACTTATTGGTTCAATGAGTTTGTCATTGGGTCAAGGATTGACCATTTTGACCAAAGTTATTTTTTCGGTCAGAGATTGACTTATTGGGTCAAAAATTGGTCATTAGGTCAAAAATTGATTATTTTGACCAAAATTGAATTTTTGTTTGAAAGTTAACCCATTGTGTTAACGGGGAGATCATTGGGTCAGAAATTGACCATTTTGACCAAAGTTGACTTTTTGGTCAAAAGTTGACATATTTGGTCAATGGTTTGGTAATTGGGTCAAGAATTGACCATTTTGACCAAAGATGACTTTATTGTTTAAAAGTTGACCTATTGGGTCGATGGGTTGGTCATTGGGACAAAAATTGACCATTTTGACGAAAGTTGCCTTTTTGGTCAAAAGTTGACCTATTGAGTACATGGGTGGTCATTAGGTCAAAAATTGACTTATTGGGTCAATGGGTTGGTCATTGGGTCAAGGATTGACATTTTGACCAAAGTTGACTTTTTTGTCAGAGATTGTCTTATTGGGTCAATAATTGGTCATTAATTCAAAATTTGACTATTTTGACTAAAATTGACTTTTTGGTCAAAAAGTTGACCTACTGGGTCAATGGGTTGGTCATTGGCTCAAGGATTGACCATTTTGACAAAAGTTGTCTTTTTGGTCAAAAGTTGACCTATTTAGGTCAATGAGGCGGTCATTAGGCCAGAAATTGACAATTTTGAGCAAAATTGACTTTTTTGTCAAAAGTTGACCAATTGGGTCAATGGGTTGGTCATTGGGTCAAGGATTAACAATTTTGGCCAAAGTTGACTTTTTAATCAAAAGTTGACAAATTGGGTCAATGATTGGTCATTAGGTCAAAAATTGAGAATTTTGACCTAAATTGACTTATTGGATCAATGCGTTGGTTATTGGATCAAGAATTGACCATTTTGACTAAAGTTGACTTTTTGGTTAAAAGTTGACCAATTGGGTCAATGATTTGTCATTGGGTCAGAAATTGACCATTTTGACCAAAGTTGACTTTTTGGTCAAAAGTTGACCTATTGGGTCAATGGATTTGTCATTGGATAAAAAGTAACGATTTTGACAAAAGTCGACTTTTTGGTTAGAGATTGGCTTACCGGGTCAATAATTGGTCATTAAGTCAAAAATTGACTAATTTGACCAAAATTAACTTTTTTGTCAAAAGAAGACGTGTTGGATCATTGGGTTGGTCATTAGGTCAAGGATTGACCATTTCGACCAAAGTAATCTTTTTGGTCAAAATTTGACCTATTGGGTCAATGGGTTGGTCATTGGGTCAAGGATTGACCATTTTGACCAAAGATGACTTTTTGGTCAATGATTAGCTTATTAGGTCAGTAATTGTTCAATAGGTCAAAAATTAATTATTTTGACCAAAATTAAATTTTTGGTCAAAAGTTGACCCTTTCCGTCAATGGGGTGGTCATTGGGTCAGAAATTGACCATTTTGACCAAAGTTGGCTGCTTGGTCAAATGTTGACCTATTTGGTCAATAAGTTGGTAATTAGGTCAAGAATTGACCATTTTAACCGAAGATGACTTTTTGACCAAAGTTGGCTTTTTGGTCAAAAGTTGACCTATTGGATCAATGGGTTGGTCATTGGGTTAAGGATTGACCATTTTGACCAAAGTTGACTTTTTGGTCTGAGATTGACTTATTGGGTCAATAATTGGTCTTTAGGTCAAAAATTGATTATTCTGACCAAAATTAATTTTTTGGCCAAAAGTTGACCCATTGGGTCAACGAGGTGGTCATTTGGTCAGAAATTAACCATTTTGACCAAAGTTGACTTTTTGGTCAAAAGTTGACCTATTTGCTCAATGAGTTGCTAATTGGGTCATGATTTGACCATTTTGACCGAAGATGACTTTTTGGTCAAAATTTGATCTATTGGGTCAATGGGTTGGTCATTGGGTCAAAAATTAACCATTTTGACTAAAGTTAACTTTTTGGTCAAAAGTTGACCTATTGGGTTATTGGGTGGTCATTAGGTCAAAAATTGGCTATTTTGACCAAAATTGACTTTTGATCAAAAGTTGACCTATTAGGTCAATGGGTTGGTCATTGGGTCAAGGATAGACCATTTTGACCAAAGTTGACTTTTTGGTCAAAGATTGACTTACTGGGTCAATAATTGGTCATTAGGTCAAAAATTGGCTATTTTGTCCAAAATTAATTTTTTGGTCAATAGTCGACCTATTGGGTCAATGGGTTGGTCATTGGGTCAAGGATTGACCATTTTGACCAATGTTGAATTTTTTGTCTAAAATTTACTTATTGGGTCATTAATTGGTCATTAGGTTAAGAATTGATTATTTTGACCAAAATTAAATTTTTAGTCAAAAGTTGACCCGCTAGGTCAACAGGGTTGTCATTGGGTAAGAAATTGACCTTTATACTCAAAGTTGACTTTTTGGTCAAAAGTTGACCAATCTGGTCAATGAGTTGGTAATTAGGTTAAGAATTGATAATTTTGACCAAAGATGACTTTTTTGGTCAAAAGTTGACCTATTCAGTGAATGGGTTGGTCGTTGGGTCAAAAATTGACCATTTTGACCATAGTTGACTTTTTGGTCAAAAGTTGACCTATTGGGTCAATGGGTGGTCATTTGGTAAAAAATTGACTATTTTGACAAAAATTGACTTTTTGGTCAGAAGTTGACCTATTTGGTTAATGCGTTTGTCATTGGGTCAAGGATTGACCATTTTGACCAAAGTTGACTTTTTTGTCAGTGATTGACTTATTAGGTCTATAATTGGTCATTAATTTAAAAATTGATTATTTGGACCAAAATTGACTTTTTGGTCAAAATTTGACATATTAGGCCAATGGGTTAGTCATTGGGTCAATGATTGATCATTTTGACCAAAGTTGACTTTTTGGTCAAAATTTGACCTATTGGGTCAATGGGTTGGTCATTGGGTGAAGGATTGACCATTTTGACCAAAGTTGAAATTTTGTTCAAAGATTGGCTTACTGGGTCAATAATGGTGATTAGGTCAAAAATTAACTATTTTTACCAAAATTGACTTTTTGGTCAAAGGTTGACCTATTGGGTCATTGGGTTGGTCATAATGTCAAGGATTGACCATTTTGACCAAAGCTGTCCTTTTGGTCAAAAATTGAGCTATTTAAGTCAATGAGGCGGTCATTAAGTGAAAAATTGACAGTTTTGAGCAAAATTGACTTTTTGGTAAGTTGACCTGTTGGGTTAATAGGTTGGTAATTGAGACAAGGATTAACCATTTTGGCCACAGTTGACTTTTTTGTCAAAAGTTGACAAATTGGGTCATTGAGTTGGTCATTGAATTAAGGATTAACCATTTTCACCATAGTTGACATGTAGGTCATTGTGTCAGAAATTGACCATTTTGACTAAATTTTGGTAAAAAGTTGACCTATTTGGTAAATGGGTAGTCATTAGGTCAAAATTTAACTATTTTGACCAAAATTAACTTTTTGGTCAAAAGTTGACCTATTGGGTCAATGGGTTGGTCATTGGGTAAAGGTTTGACCATTTTGACCAAAGGTGACTTTTTGGTCAAAAGTTGACATATTGGGTTAATGGGGTGGTCATTGAGTCAGAAATTGACCATTTTGACTAAAGTTGACTTTTTGGTAAAAAGTTGATCTATTGGGTCATCGGGTTTGTCATTGGGTCAAAAATTAACCATTTTCACCAAAGTTGACTTTTTGGTCAGAGATTGGCTTATTGGGTTAATAATTGGTCATTAGGTCAAAAATTGACTATTTTGACCAAAATTGACTTTTTGGTCAAAAGTTGACCTATTGGGTCAATGGGATGGTCGTTGGGTCAAGGATTCACTATTTTTACTAAAGCTGACTTTTTTGTTAAAAGTTGACCTATCAGGTCAATGGGTTGGTCATTGGTTCAAGGATTGACCATTTTGACTAAAGTTGACTTTTTGGTCAGTGATTGACTTTTTGGGTCATTAATTGGCCATTAGGTCAAAAATTGATTATTTTGACCAAAATTAATTTTTTGGTCAAAAGCTGACCCATTGGGTCGATGGGGTGGTCATTGGGTCATAAATTGACCATTTTGACCAAAGTTGACTTTTTTGTCAAAAGTTGATCTATTTGGTCAATAAGTTGCTAATTGGGTCAAGAATTGGCCATTTTGACCGAAGATGACTTTTTGGTCAAAAGTTGACATATTGGGTCAATGGGTTGGTCATTGGGTAAAAAATTGACCATTTTGACCAAAGTTGACTTTTTGGTCAAAAGTTGACTTTTTTGGTCAAAAGTTGACTTGTTGGGTCAATAGGTTGGTCATTGTGTCAAGGATTAACCATTTTGACCAAAGTTGACTTTTTGCTTAGAGATTGACTTATTGGGTCATGAATTGGTCATTAATTCAAAAATTTGACTATATTGACCAAATTTAACTTTTTGGTCAAAAGTTGACCTATTAGGGCCAATGTGTAGTCATTGGGTCAAGGATTGATCATTTTGACCAAAGTTGACTTTTTAATCAAAAGTTGACCTCTTTGGTCAATGAGTTGGTAATTGGGTCAAGAATTGACCATTTATACCGAAGATGACTTTTTTGTCAAAATTTGATCTATTGGGTCAATGGGTTGGTCATTGGGTCAAAAAATGATCCTTTAGGTCAAAAGTTAACCTATTGGGTTAATGGGTGGTCATTCTGTCGAAAATTGATTATTTTTTACCAAAATTGACTTTTAGGTCAAAAGTTGACTTATTGGTTCAATGAGTTTGTCATTGGGTCAAGGATTGACCATTTTGACCAAAGTTATTTTTTCGGTCAGAGATTGACTTATTGGGTCAAAAATTGGTCATTAGGTCAAAAATTAATTATTTTGACCAAAATTGAATTTTTGTTCAAAAGTTAACCCATTGTGTTAACGGGGAGGTCATTGGGTCAGAAATTGACCATTTTGACCAAAGTTGACTTTTTGGTCAAAAGTTGACATATTTGGTCAATGGTTTGGTAATTGGGTCAATAATTGACCATTTTGACCAAAGATGACATTATTGTTTAAAAGTTGACCTATTGGGTCGATGGGTTGGTCATTGGGTCAAAAATTGACCATTTTGACTAAAGTTGTCTTTTTGGTCAAAAGTTGACCTATTGAGTACATGGGTGGTCATTAGGTCAAAAATTGACTTTTATGACCAAAATTGATTTTTGGTCAAAAGTTGACTTATAGGGTCAATGGGTTGGTCATTGGGTCAAGGATTGACATTTTGACCAAAGTTGACTTTTTTGTCAGAGATTGTCTTATTGGGTCAATAATTGGTCATTAATTAAAAATTTGACTATTTTGACTAAAATTGAATTTTTTGTCAAAGAGTTGACCTATTGGGTCAATGGGTTGGTCACTGGCTCAAGGATTGACCATTTTGACAAAAGTTGTCTTTTTGGTCAAAAGTTGACCTATTTAGGTCAATGAGGCGGTCATTAGGTCAGAAATTGACAATTTTGAGCAAAATTGACTTTTTTGTAAAAAGTTGACCAATTGGGTCAATGGGTTGGTCATTGGGTCAAGGATTAACAATTTTCGCCAAAGTTGACTTTTTAATCAAAAGTTGACAAATTGGGTCAATGATTGGTCATTAGGTCAAAAATTGAGAATTTTGACCTAAATTGACTTTTTGTTCAAAAGTTGACTTATTGGATCAATGCGTTGGTTATTGGGTCAAGAATTGACCATTTTGACTAAAGTTGACTTTTTGGTCAAAAGTTGACCAATTGGGTCAATGGGTTGGTCATTGGGTCAAAAATTGACCATTTTGACCAAAGTTGACTTTTTGGTCAAAAGATGACTTTTGGTCAAAAGTTGACCTATTGGGTCAATAGATTTGTCATTGGATAAAAATTAACGATTTTGACCAAAGTCGACTTTTTGGTCAGAGATTGGCTTACTGGGTCAATAATTGGTCATTAAGTCAAAAATTGACTATTTTGACCAAAATTGACTTTTTGGTCAAAAGTATACGTATTGGGTCATTGGGTTGGTCATTAGGTCAAGGATTGACCATTTCGACCAAAGTTATCTTTTTGGTCAAAATTTGACCTATTGGGTCAATGGGTTGGTCATTGGGTCAAGGATTGACCATTTTGACCAAAGTTGACTTTTTGGTCAGAGATTGACTTATTATGTCAATAATTGGTCATTATGTGAAAAATTAATTTTTTTGACCAAAATTGGCTTTTGGGTCAAAAGTTGACACATTGTGTCAATGGGTTGGTCATTGGGTCAAGGTTTGACCATTTTGACCAAAGTTGACTTTTTAGCCAGAGAATGACTTATTGGGTAAATGGGGTGGTCATTAGGTCAAAAATTGACTATTTTGACCAAAATTGACTTTTTGTTCAAAAGTTGACCTATTGGGTTTCAAGGTCACGAATTGACCATTTTGACATAGTGAACTTTTTGTTCAAAAGTTTAATATTGGGTCAATGGGATAGTGATTGGGGCAATAATTGAACATTTTGACCAAAGTTGAATTTTTTGTCAAAGATCGACATATTAGGTCAATAATTGGTCGCTAGATAAAAAATTGATTATTTTGACCAAAATTGACTTTTAGGTCCAAGGTTGACGTACTAGGTTAATGGGTTGGTCATTGGGTCAAGGATTAACCAATTTGACAAAAGTTGACTTTTTGGTCAAAAGTTGACCTATTGGGTCAATGGGTTGGTCATTGTGTCAAGGATTAACCATTTTGACCAAATTTATCTTTTTAGTCAGAGAATTACTTATTGGATCAATTGGGTGGTCATTAGGTCGATGATTGACTATTGGGTCGATGGGTTGGTTACTGGTCAAGGATTGACCATTTGGACTAAAGTTGACTTTTTGGTCAAAGATTGACTTATTAGGTCAATAAGTGGTCATTAGGCTAAAAATTAACTATTTTGACAAATATTAAATTTTCGATCAAAAGTTGACCCTTTGGGTCAATGGGGTCGTCATTGGGTCAGAAATTAACCATTTTGACAAAAGTTGACTTTTTGGTCAATAGTTGACCTATTGGGTCAATGGGGTGGTCATTTGGTCAAAAATGACTATTTTGACTAAACTATACTTTTTGGTCCAAAGTTAACCTATTGAGCCAATGGGTTGGTCATTGTGTCAAGGATTGACCATTTTGGCCAAAGTTGACTTTTTGGTAAAAAGTTGACCTATTGGGTCAATGGGTTGGTCATTCGGTCAAGGATTAATCATTTTGACCAAAGTTGACTTTTTGGTCAAAAGTTGGCCTATTGGGTCAATGGGTTGGTTGTTGGGTCATAAAATGACAAGTTTTACAAAAGTTGACCTATTGGGTCAATGAGGTGGTCATTAGGTCAAAAATAAACAATTTTTTTTCCAAAATTGATCTTTTGGTCAAAAGTTGACCTATTTGGTTAACGGGTTGGTCATTGGGTCAGGGATTGACCATTTTGACCAAAGTTAACTTTTTGGTCAAAAATTGTGGGCCGGTCATTTGGTCAAAAATTAACCACTTTAATCAAAGTTGACTTTTTGATCAAAAGTTGACCTATTGTGTCACTGGTTTGTCATTGGGTCGGAAATTGACCATTTTGACCAAAATTGACTTTTAGGTCAAAAGTTGACATATTAGGTCAATGGGTTTGTCATTGGGTCAAAGATTAACCATTTTGATCAAAGTTGACTTTTGGTTAGTGATTTACTTATTTGGTTAATAATTGGTCAAAAGTTAACCTATTGGGTCAATGGGTTGGAAATTGGGTCAGAAATTGACCATTTTAACTAAAGTTGACTTTGTTGGGTCAATGGATTGGTCATTAGGATAAGAATTGACTATTTTGACCAAAATTAAAATTTTGCTCAAAAGTTGACCTATTGGGTCAATAGTTTGGTCATTGGGTAAAGGAATGACCATTTTAACCAAGTTGACGTTTTGGTCAAGAGAGAACCTATTTGGTCAAAGAGGTAGTCATTGGGTCAGGGATTGACCATTTTGACCAAAGTGACTTTTTGCTCAGAGATTGACTTATTAGGTTAATAATTGGTCATTATGTCAAAATTTGATTTTTGACCAAATTTGACTTTTTGGTGAAAAGTTGACACGTTAGGTCAAGGTCTTATCATTTTTAATAAAGTTAACGTTTTGGTCATATGTTAACTTATTGGATCAATGGGTTAGTCAATGGGTTAGGGATTGACCTTTTTAACCAAAGTTGACTTTTTAACCCAAGATTGACTTATTGGGTCAATGGGGTGGTCATTAGGTCAAAAATTGACTATTTTGACCAAAATTGACTTTTTGGTCAAAAGTTGACTTATTGGGTCATTAGGTTGGTCATTGGGTCAGAAAATGACCATTTTGACCAAAGTTGACTTTTTTGTCAAAAGTTGACCTATTAGGTTAATTGGGTAGTCATTTGGTCAAAAATTGACTATTTTGACCAAAATTGACTTTTTATTAAAAGTTAAACTAATAGGTCAATGAGTTGGTCATAATGTCAAAATTTGACTTTTTGACCAAAATTTACCTTTTTTGTCAAAGTTAACCTCTTGGGTCAATGGGTTGGTCATTGGTTCAAGGATTGATCATTTTGACCAAAGTTGACCTTTTTTGTCAAAACTTGACCTATTGGGTAAATGGGTTAGTCATTGGGTCAAGGATTGACCATTTTGACCAAATGTTAACATTTATGTCAGATATTGACTTACTGGGTCAACAATTGGTCATTCGGTCAAAAAGTAATTATTTTGACCAAAATTGACTTTTTGTCAAAATTTGAAATATTGGGACAAGAATTGAACATTTGGACCAAAGTTGAGTTTTTGGTCAAAAGTTGATCTATTGGGTCATTGGATTGGTCATTGGGTCAAGGATTCACCATTTTGACCAAAGTTGACTTTTAAGTTTGAGATTGACTTATTGGGTCAATAATTGGTCATTAGGTTAAAAATTAATTATTTTGACCAAAATTAATTTTTTTGTCAAAAGTTGACATGTTGCGTCATTGGGGAGGTCATTGTGTTAGAAATTGACCATTTTGACCAAAGTTGGTTTTCTAGTCAAAAGTTGACCTATGTAGGTCAATGAGGTAGTTATTAGGTCAAAAATTGAGAATTTGACCAAAATTGACTTTTTGGTGAAAAGTTGACCTATTGATTTAATGGGTTGGTCATTGGGTCAATGATTGACCACTTTAGCTAAAGTTTAATTTTTGGTTAAAAGTTGACTTATTGTGTCAATAGGATGGTCATTAGGTCAGAAATTGACTATTCTGACCAAAGTTGACTTTTTAGTTAAAAGTTGAACAATTGCGTCAATGGGTGGTCATTCGGTCAAAAATTGACTTTTTCGTCAAAAGTTAACGTTTTGGGTCAACGAGTTGGTCATTAGGTCAAGGTTTGACCATTTTGACCAAAGTTATCTTTTTAGTTAAAAGTTAACCTATTGGGTCAATGGGTTGGTCATTGGGTCAAGGATTGACCATTTTGACCAAAGTTGACTTTTTGGTCAGAGATTGACTTTTTAGATCAATAATTGGTCATTAGGTCAAAAATTGACTATTTTGACCCAAATTAATTTTTTTGTTCAAAAGTTGACTGACTGGGTTAACAGGGTGGTCATTGGGTCATAAATTAACCATTTTGACCAAAATTGAGTTTTTGGTCAAAAGTTGACCTATTGTGTCAATGAGTTAGTGATTAGGTCAGGAATTGACCATTTTGACAGAAGATGACTTTTTTGTCAAAAGCTGATTTATTGCGTCCATGGGTTGGTCATTGTATCAAAAACTGATGCTTTTGACCAAAGTTCACTTTCTGGTCAAAAGTTGACCTATTGGGTCAAAGGATAGTCATTAGGACAAAAATTAACTATTTAGACCAAAATTGACTTTTTGGTCAAAAGTCGACCTATTGGGTCAATGAGTTTGTCATTAGGTCAAGGATTGACCATTTTGACCAAAGTTGACTTTTGATCAGAGATTGACTTATTGGGTCAATAATTGGTTATTAATTCAAAATTTGATTATTTTGAACAAAATTGACTTTTTGGTCAAAAGTTAACCTATTAGGCCAATTGGTTGGTCATTGGGTCAAGGGTTGATCATTTTCACCAAAGTTGGCTTTTTGGTCAAAATTTGACATATTGGGTCAATGGGTTGGTCATTGGGTTAAGGATTGACCATTTTGACCAAAATTGACTTTTTGGTCAAAGATTGTCTTACTGGGTCAATAATTGGTCATTAGGTCAAAAATTGACTATTTTGACCAAAATTGACTTTTTGGTCAAAAGTTGACCTATTGGGTCAATGGGTTGGTTATAGGGTCAAGGATTGACCACTTTGACCAAAGTAGACTTTTTGGTCAAAAGTTGACCTATTGGGTCAATGGGTTGGTCATTGGGTCAAGGATTGACCATTTTATCCAAAGTTGACTTTTTGGTTAGATATTGACTTGTTGGGTTCAATAATTGGTCATTAGGTCAAAAATTGATTATTTCGACAAAAATTAATTTTTTGGTCAAAAGTTAACCCATTTGGTCAACGAGGAGGTCATCGGGTCAGAAGTTGACCATTTTGATAAAAGTTTACTTCTTGGTCAAAAGTTGACCTATTTGGTCAATGAGTTGGTAATTGGGTCAAGAACTGACTATTTTGACCGAAGAAGACTTTTTGGTCAAAAGTTGATCTATTGGGTCAATGGGTTGGTCATTGGGTTAAAAATTGACCATTTTGACCAAAGTTGACTTTTTGGTCAAAAGTTGACCTATTGGGTCGATGGTGGTCATTAGGTCAAAAAGTGACTATTTTGCCCAAAATTGACTTTTTGGTCAAAAGTTCACCTATATGGTCTATGGGTTGGTCATTTGATCTTAGATTGATCATTTTGACCAAATCGACTATTTCGATAAAAATTAATTTTTTGGTCAAAAGTTAACCCATTGGGTCAACGAGGAGGTCATCGGGTCAGAAATTGACCATTTTGATAAAAGTTTACTTCTTGGTCAAAAGTTGACCTATTTGGTCAATGAGTTGGTAATTGGGTCAAGAATTGACTATTTTGACCGAAGAAGACTTTTTGGTTAAAAGTTGATCTATTGGGTCAATGGGTTGGTCATTGGGTCAAAAATTGACCATTTTGACCAAAGTTGACTTTTGGTCAAAAGTTGACTTATTGGGTCGATGGTGGTCATTAGGTCAAAAATTGACTATTTTGACCAAAATTGACTTTTTGGTCAAAAGTTCACCTATATGGTCAATGGGTTGGTCATTTGGTCTTAGATTGATCATTTTGACCAAATCGACTTTTTGGTCAAAAGTTAAAATATTAGGCCAATGGGTTGATCATTGGGTCAGAAATTGACCATTTTGACCAAAATTTACTTTTGGTCAAGAGTTGACCTATTGGGTGAATAATTGGTCATTAGGTCAAAAATTGACTTTTTGGTCTAAAGTTGACATATTGGGTCAATTGGTTGGTCATTGGGTCAAGGATTGACCATTTTGACCAAAGATGACTTTTTCGTAAATTGGACAGAAATTAACCATTTTAACCAAAGTTGACTTTTTAGTCAAAAGTTCATCTATTTGTTCAATGTGATGGTCATCGGTAAAAAATTGACTATTTTGACCCAAATTTACTTTTTGGTCAATAGTTGACCTATTGGGTTAATGGGTTTGTCATTGGGTCAAGGATTGAACATTTTGACCAAAGTTGATTTTTTGGTCAGAGATTGACTTATTGGGTCAATTTATGGTCATTAATTCAAAAATTGACTATTTTGACCAAAATTGACTTTTTGGTCAAAACTTAACCTATTTGGCCAATGGGTTGGTCATTGGGTCACGTATTGATCATTTTCACCAAAGTTGACTTTTTCGTCAAAGTTGACCTATTGGGTCAATGGGTTGGTCAATTGGTCAAGGATTAACCATTTTGACAAAAGTTGACTTTTTGTTCAGAAATTGGCTTACTGGGTCAATAATGGTCATTAAGTCAAAATTTGATGATTTTTACCAAAATTGACTTTTTGGTCAAAAGTTGACCTATTGGGTCAAAGGGTTGGTCATTGTGTCAAGGAATGACCATTTTGACCAAAGTTGCCTTTTTGGTCAAAAGTTGACCTATTTAGGTCATTGAGGCGGTCATTTGGTCAAAAATTGACAATTTTGAGCAAAACTGACTTTTTGATCAAAAGTTAACATGTTGGGTCAATGGGTTTGTCATTAGGTCAAGGATTTTCCATTGTGGCCAAAGTTGACTTTTTAGTCAAAAGTTGACAAATTGGGTCAATGGGGCGGTCAGTGGATCAAGAATTGACCATTTTCACCAAAGTTGACATTTAGATCATTGTGACAGAAATTGACCATTTTTACCAAATTTGACTTTTGGGTCAAAAGTTGACCTTTTGGGTAAATGAGGTGGTCATTAGGTAAAAAATTGACAATTTTGACCAAAATTGACGTTTTGGTCAAAAGTTGTCCTTTTGGGTCAATGAGTCAGTCATTGGGTCAAGGATTGACAATTTTGACCAAAGTTGGCTTTTTGGTCAAAAGATTACATTTTGAGTTAATGAGTTGGTCATTGGGTCAAGGATTAACCATTCTGACCAAAGTTGACTTTTTGGTCAAAAGATGATCTATTGGCTCAATAATGGGTCATTAAGTTGACCTATTGGGTTTCTCGGTCACGGATTGATAATTTGACAATGTGGACTTTTTGTTCAGAAGTTGAACTATTGGGACAATGGGTTGGTCATTGGGTCAATAATTAACCATATTGACCAAAGTTGAATTTTTGTCAGAGATTGACTTATTAGGTCAATAATTGGCCACTAGGTCAAAAATTGACTATTTTGACCAAAATTGACTTTTTAGTCCAAAGTTGACCTATTGGGCTAATGGGTTGGTCATTAGGTCAAGCATTAACCATTTTGACAAAAGTTGACTTTTTGGTCAAAAGTTAACCTATTGGGTCAATGGGTTTGTCATTGTGTCAAGGATTAACCATTTTGATCAAGTTTGACTTTTTAGCCAGAAATTGACTTATTGAGTCAATTGGGTGGTCAATAGGTCAAAAATTGACTATTTTGACCAAAATTGACTTTCGTCAAAAGTGGACCTATTGGGTCATTAGGTCAAGGATTGATTATTTTGACGAAAGGTTAGTTTTTGGTCAAAAATTGACAAACTAGATCAATTGGTTGGTTACTGGGTTAAGAATTGACTATTTGGACTAAAGTTAACTTTTTTGTCAGAGATTGACTTATTGGGTCAATAATTCGTCATTAGGTAAAAAATTAACTATTTTGACCAATATTAAATTTTCAATCAAAAGTTAACCCATTGGGTCAATGGAGTTGTCATTGGGTCAGAAATTAATCATTTTGACCAAAGTTAACTATTTGGTCAATAATAGACCTATTGGGTCAATGGGGTACTCGTTTGGTCAAAAATTGACTATTTTGACCAAAATATACTATTTGCTCAAAAGTGGACCTATTGGGCCAATGGGTTGGTCATTGGGTCAATGATTTACCATTTTGACCAAAGTTGACTTTTTGGTTAAAAGTTGACCTATTGGGTCAATGAGTTGGTCATTAGGTTAAGGATTAAACATTTTGACTAAAGTTGACTTTTTGGTCAAAAGTTGGCCTAATGGGTTAATGGGTTGGTCGTTGGTTCATAAATTGACCATTTTT
This sequence comes from Papilionanthe hookeriana x Papilionanthe teres, assembly GCA_022702705.1. Taxonomy (NCBI): domain Eukaryota; kingdom Viridiplantae; phylum Streptophyta; class Magnoliopsida; order Asparagales; family Orchidaceae; genus Papilionanthe; species Papilionanthe hookeriana x Papilionanthe teres. The sequence continues at coordinate 66,718,477 of CM040434.1, read as the reverse complement.
ACCAAGGTTGACCTATTAGGTCAATGGGGTGGTCATTAGGACAAAAATTGACTATTTTGTCCAAAATTGGTTTTTTAGTCAAAAGTTGACCTATTGGGTTATGGGTTGGTCATTGGGTCAAGGATTGACCATGTTGACCAAAGTTGACTTTTTTATCAAATGTTGACCTACTGGGTCAATGGTTTGGTCATTTGGTCAAAAATTGACAATTTTAACCAAAGTTGACTTTTTGATCAAAAGTTGACATATTGGGTCGCTTGGGTTGTCATTGGGTCTGAAGTAGACCATTTTGACCAAAATTCACTTTTAGGTCAAAAGCTGTCATATTGGGTCAATGAGTTTGTCATTAGGTTAAAAATTAACCATTTTGACCAAAGTTGACTTTTTGGTTTGTGATTGACTTATTGGGTCAATAATTGGTCATTAGGTTAAAAATTGACTATTTTGACCAAAATTGACTTTTGGTCAAAAGTTAACCTATTAGGTCATTGGGTTAGAAATTGATCATTTTAACTAAAGTTGACTTTTTGGTCAAAAGTTGACCTATTGGGTCAATAAGTGGTCATTAGGATAAAAATTGACTATTTTGACCAAAATAGAAATTTTGGTCAAAAGTTGACCTATTGGGTCAATGGGTTAGTCAATGGGTAAAGGAATGACCATTTTGACCAAAGTTGACTTTTTGGTCAACAGTTAACCTATTGGGTCAATGGGGTTGTCATTAAGTCAGTGATTGACCATTTTGACCAAAGTTGACTTTTTGGTCAAAAGTTGATACATTGGGGTCAAGGTTTGATATTTTTGGCTAAAGTTAACTTTTTGGTCGAAAGTTAACTTATTGGGTCAATGGGGTGGTCATTAGGTCAAAAATTGACTATTTTGACCAAAATTGACTTTTTGATCAAAAGTTGACCTATTGGGTTAATGGGTTGGTCATTGGGTTAGAAATTGTCCATTTTGACGAAAGTTGACTTTTTGGTCAATAGTTGACCTATTATGTCAATTGGGTAATCATTAGGTCAAAAATTGACTATTTTGACTAAGATTAACTTTTTGTCAAAAGTTGACCTATTGGATCAATGGGTTGATCATTGTCTCAAGGATTGACCAATTTGACCAAAGTTGTCTTTTCGGTCAAAAGTTGACTTAATTAGGTCAATGAGGCGGTCATTAGGTCAAAAATTGGCCTATTGGGTCAATGGGTTGGTCATTAGGTTATGAATTATCCATTTTGGCCAAAGTTGACTTTTTAGTCAAAAGTTAACAAATTGGGTCAATGGGTTGGTCATTGGATTAAGGATTAACCATTTTCACCAAAGTGGGCATTTAGGTCAAAAGTTAACCTATTGGGTCAATAATTGGTCATTAGGTCAAAAATTGACTGTTTTGACCAAAATTGACTATTTGGTCAAAGGTTGATCTTTTGGGTCAATGGGTTGTTCATTGGGTCAAGGATTGACCATTTTGACCAAAGTTGACTTTTTGGTCAGAGATTGGCTGATTAGGTCAATGAATGGTCAGTAGGTCAAAAATTGACAATTTTAACCAAAACTGAATTTTTTGGCAAAAGTTGACCTATTAGGTCAATTGGTTGGTCATTGGGTCAAGGATTGACCATTTTGACCGAAGTTGACTTTTTGGTCAAAAGTTGTTCTATTGGGTCAATGGGTTAATCATTGGGTCCCAAATTGACCATTTTGACCAAAGTTTACTTTTTAGTCAAAAGTTGACTTATTAGGTCAATGGGTGGTCATTAGGTAAAAAATTGACTATTTTGACCAAAGTTGATTTTTTGGTCAAAAGCTCACCTATTAAGTCAGTGGGTTAGTCATTGGGTCAAGGATTTTGACTTTTTGGTCAGAGATTAACTTATTTGGTCCGTAATTGGTCTTAGGTTAAAAAATTGACAACTTTGACCAAAATTGAGTTTTTGGTCAAAAGTTAACCCATTGGGTCAATGAAGTGGTCATTAGGTCAAAAATTGACTATTTTAACCAAAATTAAGTTTTTGCTCAAAAGTTGACCTATTGGGTTAATGGGTTGGTAATTGGGTCAAGGTTTGGCAATTTTTACCAAAGCTGATTTTTTGGTCAAAAGTTAACCAATTGGGTCAATGTGTTGGACATTGGATCAAGGATTGACTATTTTGACCAAAGTTGACTTTTTGGTTAGAGATTGACTGATTGGATCAATAATTGGTTAGTATGTCAAAAATTGACTATTTTGACCAAAATTGAATTTTTTGTCAAAAGTTGAACTATTGGGTCAATGGGTTGGTCATTGGGTCAAGGATTGACCATTTTGACCAAAGTTAACTTTTTGGTCAGAAGTTGACCTATTTGGTTAATGGGTTGGTCATTGGGTCAATGATTGATTATTTTGACAAAAGCTGACCTTTTGGATAGAGATTGACTTATTGGGTCAACAATTGGTCATTAATTAAAAAATTGAATTTTTGGTTGATAGTTGACCTATTAGGTTAATGGGTTGGTCATTTGGTCAAGTATTGACAATTTTGGCAAAGTTGACTTTTTAGTCAGAGATTGACTTATTGGCTCTATAATTGGTCAATAGGTCAAAAATTAATTATTTTGACCAAAATTGACTTTTTGGTCAAAAGTTATCCCAATGCGTCAATGGGATAGTCATTTTGTCTGAAATTGATCATTTTGTCCAAATATGACTTTTTGGCCAAAAGTTAACATTTTGGGTCAATGAGGTGGTCATTAGGTAAAAAATTGACAGTTTTGATCAAAATTGAGTTTTTGGTCAAAAGTTGTCCTTTTGGGTCAATGAGTTGGTCATTGGGTTAAGGGTTGACCATTTTGACCAAAGTTAACTTTTTGGTTAAAAGTTGACCTATTGGGTCAATGGGTTGGTCATTGCGTCAAGGATTGACCATTTTGACCAAAGTTGACTTTTTGGTCAAAAATTGTTCTATTGGGTCAATAATTGGTCATTAAGTCAAAAATTTACAATTTTGACCAAAATTGACTTTTTGGTCAAAAGTCAATCTATTGGGTCAGTGGGTTTGTGTTTGGGTCAAGTATTTACCATTATGACTTTTTATTCATAGATTAACTTATTGAGTCAATGATTGGTCATTAGGTCAAAAATTGACTATTTTGATCAAAATTGACTTTTTGTTCAAAAGTAAACTTATTTGGTCAATGCGTTGAATCTTGGGTCAAGAATTGACCTTTTTTGACCCAAGTTGACTTTTTGGTCAAAAGTTGACCCACTGGGTCAATGGGTGAAAATTTGACCATTTTGACCAAAGTTGACTTTTTAGTCAAAAGTTGACCTATTTGGTCAATGGGTGGTCATTAGGTTAAAATTTGATATTTTGACCAAAATTGACTTTTTGGTCAAAAGTTGACCTATTAGGTCGATGGGTTGGTCATTGGGTTAAGGTTTGACCATTTTTACCAAAGTTGACTTTCTGGCCAAAAGTTGACCTATTAAGTCAATGGGTTAGTCATTGGGTCAGAAATTGACCATTTTGACCAAAGTTGACTTTTTGATCAGAAGTTGACCTATTGGGTCAATGGATTTGTCATTGGGTCAAAGATTAATCATTTTGACCAAAGTTGATATATTGGTAAGAGATTGATTTATTGGGTCAATAATTGGTCATTAGGTCAAAAACATACTATTTCGACCAAAATTAACTTTTTGGTTGAAAGTTTACCAATTTGGTCTATGGGTTGGTCATTGGTTCAGAAATTGACCATTTTGACCAAACTGACCAAACTTAACTTTTTGGTCAAAAGTTGACTCATTGGGTTAATGGGGTGCTCATTAGGTAAAAAATTGATAATTTTGACCAAAATTAACTTTTTGGTCAAAAGTTGACCTTATTGGGTCAATGGGTTGGTCATTGGGTAAATGATTGATCATTTTGACTAAAGTTGACTTTTTGGTCAAAAGTTGTCCTGTTGGGTCAATGGGTTGGTCATTGGGTGAAAGATTGATAATTTCGACCAAAGTTGACTTTTTAGTCAGAGATTGACTTATTGGGTCAATAATTACTCATTCGGTTAAAAATTGATTATTTTGACCAAAATTAAATTTTTGGTCAAAATTTGACCCATTTGGTCAATTAGGTGGTCATTGTGTTAGAAATTTACAATTTTGACCAAAGTTAACCTTTTTGTCAAAAGTTAACCTATTGGGTCAATGGGGTAGTCATTAGGTCAAGGATTGATCATTTGACCAAAGTTGACTTTTTGGTAAGAGATTGACTTGTTGGGTCAATAATTGATCATTATTAGGTCAAAAATTGACAATTTTGACCAAAATTAACTTTTTAAATATTGACCTATTGGGTCAATGGGTTGGTCATTGGGTCAATGATTGGCTAATTTGACCAAAGTTGACTTTTTGGTCAAAAGTTAGCATATTGGGTCAATTGGTTGTTCATTGGGTCAGAAATTGACCATTTTCACCACAATTGACTTTCACGTCAAAAGTTGATATATTAGGTCAATGGGTTTGTCATTTTATCAAAGATTAACCATTTTGAAAAATGTCGACCTTTTGGTTAGAGATTGACTTATTGGGTCAATAATTGGTCATTAGGTCAAAAATTATCTTTTTTGACCAAAATTGATTTTTGGTTAAAAGTTAACCTCTTGGGCCAATGGGTTGGTCATTGGGTCAACGATTGATCATTTTGTCCAAAGTTAACTTTTTGGTCAGAAGTTGACTATTTGGGTCAATGAGTGGTAATTAGGTTAAAAATTAACTATTTTTACCAAAATTGACATTTTGGTCAAAAGTTGACTTATTGGGTCAATGGGTTGGTCATTGGGTAAAGGAATGACCATTTTGGCCAAACTTAACTTTTTGGTCAAGAGTTAACCTATTAGGTGAATGGGGTGATCATTGGGTCAAGGATTGACCATTTTGACCAAAGTTGACTTTTTGGTCAGAGATTGACTTATTATGTCAATAATTGGTCATTATGTGAAAAATTAATTTTTTTGACCAAAATTGGCTTTTGGGTCAAAAATTGACACATTGTGTCAATGGGTTGGTCATTGGGTCAAGGTTTGACCTTTTTGACCAAAGTTGACTTTTTAGCCAGAGAAAGACTTATTGGGTAAATGGGGTGGTCATTAGGTCAAAAATTGACTATTTTGACCAAAATTGACTTTTTGTTCAAAAGTTGACCTATTGGGTTTCTGGGTCACGAATTGACCATTTTGACATAGTGAACTTATTGTTCAAAAGTTGAATATTGGGTCAATGGGTTAGTGATTGGGGCAATAATTGAACATTTTGACCAAGGTTGAATTTTTTGTCAGAGATCGACATATTAGGTCAATAATTGGTCGCTAGATAAAAAATTGACTATTTTGACCAAAATTGACTTTTTGGTCCAAGGTTGACGTACTAGGTTAATGGGTTGGTCATTGGGTCAAGGATTAACCGATTTGATGAAAGTTGACTTTTTGGTCGAAAGTTGACTTTTGGTCAAAAGTTGACTTATTGGGTCAATGGGTTGGTCATTGTGTCAAGGATTAACCATTTTGACGAAATTTATTTTTTTAGTCAGAGAATTACTTATTGGATCAATTGGGTGGTCATTAGGTCGTTGATTGACTATTGGGTCAATGGGTTGGTTACTGGGTCAAGGATTGACCATTTGGACTAAAGTTGACTTTTTGGTCAAAGATTGACTTATTAGGTCAATAACTGGTCATTAGGCTAAAAATTAACTATTTTGACAAATATTAAATTTTCGATCAAAAGTTGACCCTTTGGGTCAATGGGGTCATCATTGGGTCAGAAATTAACCATTTTAACCAAAGTTGACTTTTTGGTCAATTGTTGACCTATTGGGTCAATGGGGTGGTCACTTGGTCAAAAATGACTATTTTGACTAAACTATACTTTTTGGTCCAAAGTTGACCTATTGAGCCAATGGGTTGGTCATTGGGTCAAGGATTGACCATTTTGGCCAAAGTTGACTTTTTGGTCAAAAGTTGACCTATTGGGTCAATGGGTTGGTCATTCGGTCAAGGATTAATCATTTTGACCAAAGTTGACTTTTTGGTCAAAAGTTGGCCTATTGGGTCAATGGGTTGGTCGTTGGGTCATAAAAAGACAATTTTTACAAAAGTTGACCTATTGGGTCAATGTGGTGGACATTAGGTCAAAAATTAACAATTTTTTCCCAAAATTGATCTTTTGGTCAAAAGTTGACCTATTGGGTTAATAGGTTGGTCATTGGGTCAGGGATTGACCATGTTGACCAAAGTTAACTTTTTGTTCAAAAATTGTGGGTCGGTCATTTGGTCAAAAAATTAACCACTTTAATCAAAGTTGACTTTTTGATCAAAAGTTGACCTATTGTGTCACTAGTTTGTCATTGGGTCAGAAATTGACCATTTTGACCAAAATTGACTTTCAGGTCAAAAGTTGACATATAGGTCAAGGGGTTTGTCAGTGGGTCAAAGATTAACCATTTTGATCAAAGTTGACTTTTAGTTAGTGATTGACTTATTTGGTCAATAATTGGTCAAAAGTTAACCTATTGGGTCAATGGGTTGGTCATTGGGACAGAAATTGACCATTTTAACTAAAGTTGACTTTGTTGGGTCAATGGGTTGGTCATTAGGATAAGAATTGACTATTTTGACCAAAATTAAAATTTTGGTCAAAAGTTGACCTATTGGGTCAATAGTTTGGTCATTGGGTAAAGGAATGACCATTTTAACCAAGTTGACGTTTTGGTCAAGAGAGAACCTATTGGGTCAAAGGGGTAGTCATTGGGTCAGGGATTGACCATTTTGACCAAAGTGACTTTTTGCTCAGAGATCGACTTATTAGGTTAATAATTGGTCATTATGTTAAAATTTGATTTTTGACCTAATTTGACTTTTTGGTCAAAAGTTGACACATTAGGTCAAGGTCTTATCATTTTTACTAAAGTTAACGTTTTGGTCAAATGTTAACTTATTGGATCAATGGGTTAGTCAATGGGTTAAGGATTGACCTTTTTAACCAAAGTTGACTTTTAGCCCGAGATTGACTTATTGGGTCAATGGGGTGGTCATTAGGTCAAAAATTGACTATTTTGACCAAAATTAATTTTTTGGTCAAAAGTTGACTTATTGGGTCATTAGGTTTGTCATTGGGTCAAAAAATGACCATTTTGACCAAAGTTAACTTTTTTGTCAAAAGTTGACCTATTAGGTTAATTGGGTAGTCATTAGGTCAAAAATTGACTATTTTGACCAAAATTGACTTTTTATCAAAAGTTGAACTAATTGGTCAATGAGTTGGTCATAATGTCAAAAATTGACTTTTTTGACCAAAATTGACCTTTTTTGTCAAAGATAACCTCTTGGGTCAATGGGTTGGTCATTGGGTCAAGGATTGATCATTTTGACCAAAGTTGACTTTTTTGTCAAAGCATGACCTATTGGGTAAATGGGTTAGTCATTGGGTCAAGGATTGACCATTTTGACCAAATATTAACATTTATGTCAGATATTGACTTACTGGGTCAATAATTGGTCATTTCGTCAAAAATTAATTATTTTGACCGAAATTGACTTTTTGTCAAAATTTGAAATATTGGGACAAGAATTGAACGTTTGGACCAAAGTTGAGTTTTTGGTCAAATGATGATTTATTGGGTCATTGGATTGGTCATTGGGTCAAGGATTCACCATTTTGACCAAAGTTGACTTTTAAGTTTGAGATTGACTTATTGGGTCAATAATTGGTCATTAGGTTAAAAATTAATTATTTTGACCAAAATTAAATTTTTGGTCAAAAGTTGACACGTTGGGTCATTGGGGAGGTCATTGTGTCAGAAATTGACCATTTTGACCAAAGTTGGTTTTCTAGTCAAAAGTTGACCTATGTAGGTCAATGAGGTAGTCATTAGGTCAAAAATTGAGAATTTGACCAAAATTGACTTTTTGGTGAAAAGTTGACCTATTGATTTAATGGGTTGGTCATTGGGTCAATGATTGACCACTTTAGCTAAAGTTGAATTTTTGGTTAAAAGTTGACTTATTGTGTCAATGGGATGGTCATTGGGTCAGAAATTGACTATTCTGACCAAAGTTGACTTTTTAGTTAAAAGTTGACCAATTGCGTCAATGGGTGGTCATTAGGTCAAAAATTGACTTTTTCGTCAAAAGTTAACGTTTTGGGTCAACGAGTTGGTCATTAGGTCAAGGTTTGACCATTTTGACCAAAGTTATCTTTTTAGTCAAAAGTTAACCTATTGGGTTAATAGGTTGGTCATTGGGTCAAGGATTGACCATTTTGACCAAAGTTGACTTTTTGGTCAGAGATTGACTTTTTGGATCAATAATTGGTCATTAGGTCAAAAATTGACTATTTTGACCCAAATTAATTTTTTTGGTCAAAAGTTGACCGACTGGGTCAACAGGTTGGTCATTGGGTCAGAAATTGACCATTTTGACCAAAATTGAGTTTTTGGTCAAAAGTTGACCTATTGTGTCAATGAGTTAGTGATTAGGTCAGGAATTGACCATTTTGACAGAAGATGACTTTTTTGTCAAAAGTTGATCTATTGCGTCCACGGGTTGGTCATTGTATCAAAAACTGATGCTTTTGACCAAAGTTCACTTTCTGGTCAAAAGTTAACATATTGGGTCAATGGATAGTAATTAGGACAAAAATTAACTATTTTGACAAAAATTGACTTTTTGGTCAAAAGTCGACCTATTGGGTCAATGGGTTTGTCATTAGGTCAAGGATTGACCATTTTGACCAAAGTTGACTTTTTGATCAGAGATTGACTTATTGGGTCAATAATTGGTTATTAATTCAAAATTTGATTATTTTGAACAAAATTAACTTTTTGGTCAAAACTTAACATATTAGGCCAATTGGTTGGTCATTGGGTCAAGGGTTGATGATTTTCACCAAAGTTGGCTTTTTGGACAAAATTTGACATATTGGGTCATTGGGTTAAGAATTGACCATTTTGACCAAAATTGACTTTTTGGTCAAAGATTGTCTTACTGGGTCAATAATTGGTCATTAGGTCAAAAATTGACTATTTCGATAAAAATTAAATTTTTGGTCAAAAGTTAACCCATTGGGTCGACGAGGAGGTTATCGGGTCGAAATCGACCATTTTGATAAAAGTTTACTTCTTGGTCAAAAGTTGACCTATTTGGTCAATGAGTTGGTAATTGGGTCAAGAATTGACTATTTTGACCGAAGAAGACTTTTTGGTTAAAAGTTGATCTATTGGGTCAATGGGTTGGTCATTGGGTAAAAAATTGACCATTTTGACCAAAGTTGACTTTTTGGTCAAAAGTTGACTTATTGGGTCGATGGTGGTCATTAGGTCAAAAATTGACTATTTTGACCAAAATTGACTTTTTGGTCAAAAGTTCACCTATATGGTCAATGGGTTGGTCATTTGGTCTTAGATTGATCATTTTGACCAAATCGACTTTTTGGTCAAAAGTTAAAATATTAGGCCAATGGGTTGATCATTGGGTCAGAAATTGACCATTTTGACCAAAATTTACTTTTGGTCAAAAGTTGACCTATTGGGTGAATAATTGGTCATTAGGTCAAAAATTGACTATTTTGACTAAAATTTGCTTTCTGGTCCAAAGTTGACATATTGGGTCAATTGGTTGGTCATTGGGTCAAGGATTGACCATTTTGACCAAAGATGACTTTTTCGTAAATTGGACAGAAATTAACCATTTTGACCAAAGTTGACTTTTTAGTCAAAATTTCATCTATTTGGTCAATGGGATGGTCATCGGTAAAAAATTGACTATTTTGACAAAAATTGACATTCTAGTGAATGAGTTAGTCATTGGGTCAAGGATTGACCATTTTGGCTAAAGTTGTCTTTTTGGCCAAAAGTTAACCTATTGGGTCAATGCATTGCTTATTGGGTCAGAAATTAACCATTTCAACTAAAGTTTCTTTTTTTATCAAATGTTGACCTATTGGGTCAATGGAGTGGTTGTTAGGATAAAAGTTAAATATTTTGACCAAAATTTACTTTTTTGTCAAAAGTTGGCCAATTGGGTGGGTATGTCATTGTGCCAAGAATTGACCATTTTGACCAAAATTGACATTTTGGTCAAAAGTTGTCTCAATTGGTCAATGAGGTGTTTATTAGGTCAAAATTTGACTATTTTGAGCAAAATTGTTTTTTGGTCAAAAGTTGACCTATTGGGTCAATTGGTTGGTCATTTGGTCAAGGATTCACCCTTCTGACCAAAGTTGACTTTTTGGTCAGAGATTGACTTATAGGGTCAATAATTGGTCATTAGGTTAAAAATTGATTATTTTGACCAAAATTAATTTATTTGTCAAAAGTTGACTCGTTGGGTCAACGCGGTGGTCACTCGGTCAAGAATTGACCATTTTGACCAAAGAAGACTTTTTGGTCAAAAGTTGACCTATTGGGTCAATGGGTTGGTAATTAGGTCAAAAATTGATCATTTTGACCAAAGTTAACTTTTTAGTCAAAAGTTAACAAATTGGGTCAATGGGTGGTCATTAGGTAAAATTTTAATATTTTGACCAAAATTAACTTTTTGGTCAACAGTTGACCTATTGGGTAAATAAGTTTGTCATTGAAATGAGGATTGACCATTATGAACAAAGTTGACTTATTGGGTTAATAATTGGTCGTTAGGCCAAAAATTAGTTATTTTGACTAAAAATGACTTTTTAGTCAAAAGTTGACCTATTCGGTCAATGGATTGGTCATTGGGTCAGAAATTGACTATTTTGACCAAAGTTGACTTTTTAGTCAAAAGGTGACCTATTGGGTCAATGGGTAAGTCCTTGGGTCTAGGATTGAACATTTTGTCCAAACGTGACTTTTTTGTCAGAGATTGACTTATTAGCTCAATAAATGGTCATTAGGTCAAAAATTGATTATTTTGACAAAAATTGAATTTTTGGTCAAAGTTTACTGGTTGGGTCAATGGTGTTGTCATTGTGTTAGAAATTTACCATTTTGACCAAAGTTGACTTTTTCGTAAAAAGTTGATTTATAGGGTCAATGGGTTGGTCATTGGGTCAAGGATTGACCATTTTAACCAAAGTTGAATTTTTTGTTAGAGTTTGACTTACTGGGTCAATAATTTGTCAATAGGTTAAAATTAACAATTTTGACCAATATTAACTTATTGGTTAAAAGTTGACCTATTTGGCTAATGAGTTGGTCATTGGGTCAAGGATTGACCATTTCGACCAATGTTGATTTTTTGTCAAAAGTTGACCTGTTGGGTCAATGGGTTGGTCAATTGGTCGAGGATTGACCATTTTGACCAAAGTTGACTTTTTAATTAGAGATTGACTTATTGCGTCAATAATTGGTCATTAGGTCAAAAATTAATTATTTTGACCAAAATTGAATTTTTGGTCAAAAGGTTACACATTTGGTCATTGGGGTGGTCATTGTGTCAGAAATTAACCATTTAGACCAAAGTTTGTTTTTTGGTCAAAAGGTTACCTATTTAGATCAATGAGGTGGTCATTAGGTCAAAAATTTACAATTTGACCAAAATTGACATTTTAGTCAAAAGTTGACTTATTGGGAATGGGTTGTTTATTGGGTCAATGATTGACCATTTTGGCTAAAGTTGACTTTTTAGTTGAAAGTTGACCTATTAGGTCAATGGGTTGGTCATTGGGTTAGAAATTGACCATTTTGACTAAGGTGTCATATTTGGTCAAAATTGACTTATTGGGTCAATGGGTGGTCATTAGGTCAAAAATTAACTATTTTGACCAAAATTCACTTTTTGGTCAAAAGTTAACCTATTGGGTCAATGGGTTGGTCATTGGGTCAAGGTTTGACCATTTTGACCAAAGTTGACTTTTTGTCAGAGATTGACTTATTGGGCCAATAATTGGTCATTAGGTGAAAAATTGACTATTTTGATCAAAATTGAATTCGTGGTCAAAAGTTGACCCATTGGGTCAACGAGCAGGCAATTGGGTCAGAAATTTACCCTTTTGAACGAAGTTAACTCTTTGGTCAAAAGTTGACATATTTGGTCAATGAGTTGGTAATTGGGTCAAGAATTGACAATTTTGACCAAAGATGACTTTTTGGTAAAAGTTTGATCTATTGAGTCAATGGGTTAGTCATTGGGTCAAAAATTGACCATTTTAATCAAAGTAAACTTTTTGGTCAAAAGTTGACCTATTGGGTCAACGGGAGGTCATTAGGTCAAAAATTAAATATTTTGACCAAAATTTAATTTCTGGTCAAAAGTTAACCCATTGGGTGAATAGGGTGGTCATTCGGTTAGAAATTGACTATTTTGAACAAAGTTGACTTTTTTGGTTAAAAATTGACATATTTGGTCAATGCGTTGGTAATGGGTCAAGAATTGACCATTTTAACCAAAAATGAATTTTTCATCAAAAGTGGTCATTAGGTAAAAAATTGATCATTTTGACCAAATTTGACTTTTTAGTTAAAACTTGACTTATTGGGTCAATGGGTAGTCATTAGGTAAAAAATTGAGTATTTTGACCAAAATTGTCTTTTTGGTCAAAAGTTGACCTATTGGGTCAATGGGTTTGTCATTGGGTCAAGGATTGATCATTTTGACTAAAGTTAACTTTTTGATCAGAGATTGACTTATTGGATCAATAATTGGTCATTAATTAAAAAATTGACTATTTTGACTAAAATTGACTTTTTTGTTAAAAGTTGACCTATTAGATCAATGGGCTGGTCATTGGGTCAAGGATTGATCATTTTGACCAAAGTTGACTTTTTGTCAAAAGTTAACTTATTGGGTCAATGGGTCGGTCATTGGTTCAAGGATTTACCATTTTGCTCAAAGCTGACTTTTTGGTCAAAGATTGGCTTACTAGGTTACTAATTGGTCATTAGATCAAAAATTGACTATTTTGACCAAAATTGACTTTTTGGACCAAAGATGACCAATTGGGTCAATGGGTTGGTCATTGGATCAAGGATTGACCATATTGACAAAAGTTGACTTTTTGGTCAAAAGTTGACGTATTCGATCAATGGGTTGGTCATTGGGTCAAGGATTGACCTTTTTGACCAAAGTTGACTTTTTGGTCAGAGATTCACTTATTGGGTCAATAATTGGTCATTAGGTTAAAAATTGATTATTTTGTCCAAAATTAAATTTTTTGTCAAAAGTTGACCTATTGGGTCTACATGGTGGTCATTGGGTCAGAAATTGACCATTTTGACCAAAATTGACTTTTTGGTAAAAAGTAAACCTATTTGGTCAAAAGTTGACATATTTGGCCAATGAGTTGATAATTGAGTCATGAATTGTCCATTTTGATAGAAGATGAGTTTTTGGTTAAAAGATGATCTATTGGGTCAATGGGTTGGTCATTGGGTTAAAAATTGACCATTTTGACCAAAGTTAAATTTTTAGTCAAAAGTTGACCTATAGGGTCAATGTGTGGTCATTAGGTCAAAAATTGATTATTTTGACCAAATTTGACATTTTGGTCAAAAGTTGACCTATTAGGCCTAAGGGATGCTCATTGGGTCAAGGATTGATCATTTTGACCAAATCGACTTTTTGGTCAAAAGTTGACATATTGGGTCAAAGAGTTTGTCATTGGGTCACAAATTGACCATTTTGACCAAAATTGACTTTTTGGTCCAAAGTTGACCTCCTGGGTGAATAATTGGTCTTTAGGTCAAAAATTGACTATTTTGACTAAAATTGACTTTTTGGTCAAGAGTTGACCTATTGGATCAATGGGTTGGTCATTGGGTCAAGGATTGACCATTTTGACCAAAGTTTGATTTTTTGGTCTAAAGTTAACCAATTGGGTCAAGGATTGACCATTTTGACCAAAGTTTACTTTTTGGTCATTGGGTCAGAAACTAACCATTTTGACCAAATTTGACTTTTTGGTCAAAAGTTCATCTATTTTGTCCATCGGATGGTCAATGATAAAAAATTGATTATTTTGACGAAAGTTGACGTTTTGGTCAAAAGTTGACCTATTTAGTCAATGGGTTGATCATTGGGTCATGGACTGACCATTTTGACCAAAGTTGTCTTTCAGGGCAAAAGTTAACCTACTGGGTCAATGGGTTGGTTATTGGGTCAGAATTTGACCATTTCAACTAAAGTTTACTTTTTGGTCAAAAGTTCACCTATTAGGTCAATGGGGGTGGTTGTTAGGTTAAAAATTGACTATTTTAACCAAAATTTACTTTTTTGTCAAAAGTTGACCAATTAGGTGGGTATGTCATTTTGTCAAAAATTGACTATTTTGACCAAAATTGACTTTTGGTCAAAAGTTGACCTATTAGGTCAATGGGTTGGTCATTTCGTTAACGATTGACCATTCTGACCAAAGTTTGCTTTTTGTTCTGAGATTTACATATTGGGTCAATAATTGGTCATTAGGTCAAAAATTGATTATTTTGATCAAAATTAAATTTTTGGTCAAAAGTTGACCCATTCGATCAACGGGATGGTCATTGGGTCAAGAATTGACCAATTTGACCAAAGATGACTTTTTTGTCAAAAGTTCACCTATTGGGTCAATGGGTCAAAAATTGATTATTTTGACCAAAGTTGACTTTTTGGTCAAAAGTTGACCTATTGCTCATTAACCCAATAGGTCAACTTTTGACCAAAAAGTCAATTTTGGTCAAATTGTCAATTTTTGACCTAATGACCACCTCATTGACCTAAATAGGTGAACTTTTGACCAAAAAGCCAACTTTGGTCAAAATGGTCAATTTCTGACACAATGACCACCTCAATTACCCAACGTGTCCACTTTTGACCAAAAATTTAATTTTGATCAAAATAATCAATTTTTAACTGAATGACCAATTATTGATCCAATAAGTCAAATCTCTAACTAAAAAGTCAACTTTGGTCAAAATGGTCAATCCTTGACCAACCCATTAACCCAATAGGTCAACTTTTGACAAAAAAGTCAACTTTGGTCGAAATGGTCAATCTTTTACCAAATGACCAACCCATTAACCCAATAGGTCAACTTTTAACCAAAAAATTAATATTGGTCAAAATTGTCAATTTTAACCTATTGACCAATTACTGACCCAGTAAGTTAAACTCTAACCAAAAAGTCAACTTTGGTCAAAATGGTCAATCCCGGGCGCAATGACCAACCTGTTGACCCAATAAATCAACTTTTGACCAAAAAGTCAACTTTGGTCAAAATGATCAATTTCTGACACAATGACAACACCATTAACCCAATGGGCAAAATTTTGACTAAATATTCAGTTTTGGTCAAAATAATCAAATTTTAACCTAAAGACCAATAATTAACCTAATATGTCAATCGCTGACAAATAAATCAACTTTGGTCAAAATGATCAATCCTTAACCCAATTATCAACCCATTGACCCAATAATGACACTTTTGACCAAAAAGTCAATTTTGGTAAAAACAGTCAATTTTTGACCTAATGACCACAGAATTTACCCAATAAGTCAACTTTTGACCAAAAAGTTAACTTTGGTAAAAATGGTCAATTTCTGACCCAATGACCAACCCATTGACCCAATAGATCAACTTTTGACCAAAAAGTCAATTTTGGTCAAAATTGCCAATTTTTAACCTAATGACCAATTATTGACCCAATAACTCAATCTCTGACAAAAAAGTCAACTTTGTTCGGAATGGTTAATCCTTGACCCAATGACAAACCTATTGACCCAATATGTCAAGTTTTGACCAAAAAGTCAATTTTGATCATAACAGTCAATTTTTGACCTAATGACAACTCATTGACACAGGTCATTGGGTTAAAGATTGATCATTTTGGCTAAAGTTGACTTTTTGGTTAAAAGTTGATCTATTGGGTCAATTGGTTAGTCATTTGGTCAGAAATTGAATATTTTGACCAAAGTTGACTTTTTGGTCAAAAATTGACCTTATGGGTCAATGGGTGGTCATTAGGTCAAAAATTGACTATTTTGACAAAAATTGATTTTTTAGTCAAAAGTTGACATATTGGGTCAATGGGTTGGTCATTGGGTCAAGGTTTGACCATTTTGACCAAAGTTGACTTTTAGGTCAGAGATTGACTTATTGGGTCAATAATTGGTCAATGAGTAGGTCAAAAGTTCACCCATTGGGTCAACAAGGAGGTAATTGGGTCAGAAATTGTCTTATTTGGTCAATGAGTTGGTAATTGGGTCAAGAATTGACCATTTTGACTGAAGTTGACCTTTTTGGTCAAAAGTTGACCTATTGGATCGATGGGTTGATCATTGGGTCAAGGATTGACCATTTTGATTAAAGTTGACTTTTTGGTCAGAGATTGACTTATTGGTTCAATAATTGGTCATTAGGTAAAAAATTGATTAGTTTGACCAAAATTAAATTTTTTGTCAAATGTTGACCCATTAGGTCAACGGGGTGGTCATTGGGTTAAAATTTGACCATTTTGACCAAAATTGAAGTTTTGGTCAAAAGTTGACCTATTTGGTCAATAAGATAGTAATTGGGTTAAGAATTGACCATTTTGACAGAAGATGACTTTTTAGTTAAAAACTGATCTGTTGGGTCGATGGGTTGGTCATTGGGTAAAAAATTGACCATTTTGACTAAAGTTGACTTTTTGGTCAGAAGTTGAACTAATGGGTCAATGGGTAGTCATTAGGTAAAAAATTGACTATTTTGACCAAAATTGACTTGTTGGTCAAAAGTTGAACTATTAAGTCAATAGGTTTGTCACTAGGTCAAGGATTGACCATTTTGACCAAAGTTGACTTTTTGGTCAAATATTGACTAATTCGGTCAATAATTGATCATTAATTAAAAAATTGACTATTTTGACCAAAATTGACTTTTTGGTCAAAGTTGACCTATTAGGCCAATGGATAAGTCATTGGGTCAAGGATTAACCATTTTGACCAAAGTTGACTTTTTGGTCAAAAGTTGACCTATTGGGTCAATGGGTTGGTCATTGGGTCAAGAATTGACCATTTTGACCAAAGTTGACTTTTTGGTCAGAGATTGGCTTTCTAGGTCAATAATTGGTCATTAGGTCAAAAATTAACAATTTTGACCAAAATTTACTTTTTGGTCAAACGTTGACCTATTGGGTCTATGGGTTAGTCATAGGGTCAAGGATTGACCATTTAGACCATAGTTGATTTTTTGGTCCAAAGTTGAACTATTGGGTTAATGGGTTGGTGATTGGGTCAATGATTGACCATTTTGACGAAAGTTGACATTTTGGTCAAAGATTGACTTATTGGCTCAATAATTGGTCATTAGATTAAAAAATGATTATTTTGACAAAAATTAAATTTTTGGTCAAAAGTTGACCCATTGGGTCAACAGGGACGTCATTGGGTCAGAAATTGACCATTTTGACTAAAGTTGACTTTTTAGTCAAAAGTTGACTTACTTGGTAAATGAGTTGGTAATTGGGTCAAGAATTGACCATTTGACCGAGATGATTTTTTTGTCGAAAGTTGAATTATTAGGTCAAAGGGTTGGTCATTGGGTCAAAAATTGACCATTTTGACCAAAGTTGACTTTCTGGTCAAAAGTTGATCTGTTTGGTCAATGGGCGGTCATTAGGTCAAAAATTGACTATTTTGACGAAAATTGACTTTTTGATCAAAAGTTGACCTATTGGGCCATCGAGTTGGTCATTGGGTCAAGGATTAATCATTTTGACCAAATCGACTTTTTGGTAAAAAGTTGACATATTCGGTCAATGAGTTGGTCATTGGGTCAGAAATTGACCATTTTGACAAAAATTGATTTTTGGTCAAAAGTTGTCATATTAGGTCAATAATTGGTCATTAGGTCAAAAATTGACTATTTTGACCAAAATTGACTTTTTGGTCAAAAGTTGACATATTGGGTCAATGGATTGGTCATTGGGTTAAGGATTGACCATTTTGACCAAAGTTGACTTTTTCGTCAATTGTTAACCTTTTGGGTTAATAAGTTGATTATTAGGTCAAGGATTGACCATTTTGGCAAAAGTCGACTTTTTAGTTATTGGGTCGGAAATTAATCCTTTTGACTAAAGTTGACTTTTTGGTCAAAAGTTCATCTATTTTTGTCAATGGGATGGTCATTGGTATAAAAATTGACTATTTTTGTCCAAAATTGACTTTTTGGTCAAAAGTTGACCTATTTAGTCAAAGGGTTGGTCATTGGGTCAAGGATTGACGATTTTGACCAAAGTTGTCTTTTTGGCCAAAAGTTGACCTATTGGGTCAATGAGTTAGTTATTGGGTCAGAAATTGACCATTTCAACTAAAGTTTACTTTTTGTTCAAAAGTTGACATATTGGGTCAATGGGGTGGTTGTTAGGTTAAAGATTGACTATTTCGACAAAAATTTACGTTTTTGGCAAAAGTTGACCAATTGGGTGGGTTTGTCATTGTGTCAAGGGTTGACCATTTTGACCAAAATTGGCATTTTGGTCAAAAGTTGACCCATTCGGTAAATGGGGTGTTCATTAGGTCAAAAATTAACCATTTTAATCAAAATTGACTTTTTGGTCAAAAGTTAACCTTTTGGGTCAATGGGTTGGTCATTTGGTCAAGGATTGACCATTCTGACCAAAGTGGGTCAATAATTTGTCATTAGGTCAAAAATTGATTATTTAGACCAAAATTAAATTTTTTGTCAAAAGTTGACCCATTCGGTCAACGGGGTAGTCATCGGGTCAAGAATTGACCATTTTAATCAAAGATGACTTTTTGGTCAAAAATTGACCCATAGGGTCAATGGGTTGGTCACTGGGTCAAAAATTGACCATTTTGAGTAAAGTTGACTTTTTGGTCAAAAGTTGACCTATTGGGTCAATGGGTTGTCATTAGGTCAAAAATTAACTATTATAACCAAAATTGACTTTTTGGTCAAAATTTGACGTATTGGGTCAATAGGTTTATCATTGGGTCAGACCATTCTGAACAAAGTTAACTTTTTGTTCATAGATTTAGTTATTGAGTAAATAATTGGTCATTAGGTCAAAAATTGGCTATTTTGACCAGAATTGAATTTTGGGTCAAAAGTTAATCTATTGGCTCAATGGGTTGGTCATTGTGTCAGAAATTAACCATTTTGACCCAAGTTGACTTTTTGGTCAAAAGTTGACCTCTTGGGTCAATTCGGTTGTCATTAGGTCAAAGGTTGACTATTTTACGAAAATTGACTTTCCGGTCAAAAGTTGACCTATTAGGTCAATGGGTTGGTCATTGGGTCAAGGAATGACCATTTTAACCAAAGTTGATTTTTTTGACAGAGATTGACTTATTGGGTTAATAATTGGTCTTTAGGTTAAAAATTGATTATTTTGACAAAAATTAAATTTTTGGTCAAAAGTTTACCCATCGGGTCAATGGTGTTATCATTGTGTTAGAAATTGACCATTTTGATGAAAGTTGACTTTTTGGTCAAAAGTTGATTTATTCGGTCAAGGGGTTGGTCATTGGGCTAGGGATTGACCATTTTAACCAAAGTTGACTTATTGGGTCAACAATTGGTCATCAGGTAAATAATTGATTATTTTGACCAAAATTGAATTTTTGGTCAAAAGTTGACGCGTTGGGTCATTGGGGTGGTCATTGTGTTGGAAATTGACCATTTTGATCAAAGTTGGTTTTTTGGTCAAAAGTTGACCTATTTAGGTCAATGTGGT
The DNA here is from genome assembly GCA_022702705.1 of Papilionanthe hookeriana x Papilionanthe teres. Classification (NCBI taxonomy): domain Eukaryota; kingdom Viridiplantae; phylum Streptophyta; class Magnoliopsida; order Asparagales; family Orchidaceae; genus Papilionanthe; species Papilionanthe hookeriana x Papilionanthe teres. The sequence continues at coordinate 66,698,820 of CM040434.1, read as the reverse complement.
GGTCATTAGTTCAAAAATTGACAATATGACCAAAATTGACTTTTTGGTCAAAGTTAACCTATTGGGTTAATGAGTTGGTCATTGGGACAATGATTGACCATTCTGGCTAAAGCTAACTTTTTGGTTGAAAGTTGATCTATTGGTTCAATTGGTTGGTCATTGGGTTAGAACTTGACTATTTTGACTAAAGTTAACTTTTTGGTCAAAAGTTGACCTTATGGGTCAATGGGTGGTCATTTGGTCAAAATTTAACTATTTTGACCAAAATTGACTTTTTTGTCAAAAGTTGACCTATTTGGTCAATGGGTTGGTCATTCGGTCAAGGTTTGGCCATTTTGACCAAAGCTGTCTTTTTGGTCAAAAGTTGACCTATTAGGTCATTGGATTGGTCATTGGGTAAAGGTTTGACCATTTTGACCAAAGTTGACTTTTTTATCAGTGATTAACTTACTAGGTCAATAATTAGTTAATGCGTTGATCAAAAATTCACCCATTGGGTCAACAAGGAGGTAATTGGGTCAGAGATTGACTTATTGCTTCAATAATTGGTGATTAGATTAAAAATTGATTATTTTGACAAAAATTAAATTTTTGGTCAAAAGTTTGCCCATTACGTCAACGGGGACGTCAATAGGTTAGAAATTAACCATTTTGACCAAAGTTGACTTTTTTGTCAAAAGTTGACTTATTTGGTCAATGAGTTGGTAATTGGGTCAAGAATTGAACATTTGGCGGAAGATGAATTTTTTATCAAAAGTTGATTTATTGGGTCATTGGGTTGGTCATTGGGTTAAAAATTGACCATTTTGACCAAAGTTTACTTTTGGTCAAAAGTTGACTTATTGGGTCAATGGGTGGTCATTAGGTTAAAAATTGACTATTTTGACGAAAATTAACTTTTTGGTTAAAAGTTGACCTATTGGGCTAATGGGCTGGTCATTGGGTCAAGGATTGGTCATTTTGACCAAATCGACTTTTTGGTCAAAAGTTGACATATTGGGTCAATGGGTTGGTCATTCAGTCAGAAATTGACCACTTTAACCAAAATTGATTTTTGGTCAAAAGTTGTCATATTGGGTCAATAATTGGTCTTTAGGTCAAAAATTGACTATTTTGACCAAAATTGACTTTTTGGTAAAAAGTTGACCTATGGGTAAATGGGTTGGTCATTGGGTTAAAGATTGACCATTTTGACCAAAGTTGACTTTTTCGTCAATTATTAACCCGTTGGGTCAATGAGTTGATCATTGGGTCTAGGATTGACCATTTTGACCAAAGTCGACTTTTTAGTCATTGGGTTAGAAATTAACCCTTTTGACTAAAGTTGACTTTTTGGTCAAAAGTTCATCTATTTGGTTAATGGGATGATTATTGGTAAAAAATTGACTACTTTGACCAAAATTTACTTTTTGCTAAAATGTTGACCTATTAAGTCAATGGGTTGGTCATTGGGTCAAGGATTAACCATTTTGACCAAAGTTGTATTTTTTGCCAAAAGTTGACCTATTGGGTCAAAAGGTTGGTTATTAGGTCAGAAATTGACCATTTCAACTAATGTTTACTTTTTGGTCAAAAGTTGACCTATTGGGTCAATGAGGTGGTTGTTATGTTAAAAATTGACTATTTTGACAAAAATTTACTTTTATGGCAAAAGTTGACCAATTGGGTGGGTATGTCATTGTGTAAAGGATTGACCATTTTGACCAAAATTGATATTTTGGTCAAAAGTTAACCCATTGGGTCAATGGGGTGTTCATGAGGACAAAAATTGACTATTTTGAGCAAAATTGACTTTTGGTCAAAAGTTGACCTATTAGGTCAATGAGTTGGTCATTGGGTCAAGGATTGACCATTCTAACCAAAGTTGGTTTTTTGTTCAAAGATTAACTTATTGGGTCAATAATTGGTCATTAGGTCAAAAATTGATTTTTTGACCAAAATTAAATTTTTTGTCAAAAGTTGACCCATTCGATCATCGGGGTGATCATTGGGTCAAGAATTAACCATTTTAACAAAAGATGACTTTATGGTCAAAAGTTAACCTATTAGGTCAATGGGTCATTGGGTCAAAAATTGACTATTTTAACCAAAGTTGAGTTTTTGGTCAAAAGTTGACCTATTGGGTCAAAGGGTTGCCATTAGGTCAAAAATTGACTATTATGACAAAAATTAACTTTTTGGTCAAAAGTTAATATATTGGGTCATTAGGTTTGTCATTGGGTCAAGGATTGACCATTCTGAACAAAGTTGACTTTTTGCTCAGAGATTGAGTTATTGGGTCAATAATTGGGCATTAGGTCAAAAATTGGTTATTTTGACCAAATTTGACTTTTTGGTCAAAAGTTGATCTATTAGGTCAATGGGTTGGTCATTGGGTCATAAATTGACCATTTTGACCAAAGTTGAGGTTTTGGTCAAAAGTTGACCTATTGGGTCAATTACGCAGTCATTAGGTAAGAAACTGACTATTTTTACCAAAATTGACCTTTTGGTCAAAAGTTCACTTATTAGGTCAATGGGTTGGTCATTGGGTCAAGAATTGACCATTTTGACCAAAGTTAATTTTTTTGTTAGAGATTGACTCATTGGGTTATAATTGGTCTTTAGTTTAAAAATTGATTATTTTGACCAAAATTGAATTTTTGGTCAAAAGTTTACTTGTTTCGTCAATGGTCTTATCATTGTGTCAGAAATTAACCATTTTTACCAAAGTCGACTTTTTGGTAATAGTTTAACTTACTGGGTCAATAATTGGTCAATAGGTCAAAATTGATAATTTTGACCAATATTAACTTTTTAGTTAAAAGTTGACCTATTGGGATAAAGGGTTGGTCATTGGCTAAAGGATTGACCATTTCGACCAAAGCTGTCTTTTTGGTCAAAAGTTGGCCTATTGGGTCAATGGGTTGGTCATTTGGTCAAAAATTGGTCAAGGTTTGACCATTTTGACCAAAGTTGACTTTTTGGTCAGAGATTGACTTATTGGGTCAATAATTGGTCATTAGGTCAAAAATTGACTATTTTGACCAAAATTGAATTTTTGGTCAAAAGTTCACCCATAGGGTCAACAAGGAGGTAATTGGGTCAGAAATTGTCCATTATGACTAAAGTTGACTTTTTGGTCAAAGTTGTCTTATTTGGTCAATGAGTTGGTAATTGGGTCAAGAATTTACCAATTTGACCAAAGTTGACTTTTTTGGTCAAAAGTTGACATATTGGGTCAATGGGTTGATCATTGGGTCAAGGATTGACCATTTTGACCAAAGTTGACTTTTTGGCCAGAGATTGACTTATTAGGTCAATAATTGGTCATTACGTCAAAAATTGATTAGTTTGACCAAAATTATAATTTTTCTCGAAAGTTGACCCATTAGGTCAATGGGGTGGTCATTGGGTCAGAAATTGACCATTTTGACCAAAGTTGACTTTTTGGTCAAAATTTGACATATTGGGTCAATGGGTTGGTCATTGGGTCAAGGATTGACCCTTTTGACCAAAGTTGACTTTTTGGTCAAAGATTCACTTATTGGGTCAATAATTGGTCATTAGATTAAAAATTGATTATTTTGACAAATATTAAATTTTTGGTCAAAAGTTTACCCATTAGGTCAACGGGGACGTCATTGGGTCAGAAATTGACCATTTTGACCAAAGTTGACTTTTTAGTCAAAAGTTGACTTATTTGGTCAATGAGTTGGTAATTTGGTCAAGAATTGTCCTTTTGACCGAAGATGAATTTTATGTCAAAAGTTGTTTTATTAGGTCAATGGGTTGGTCATTGGGTAAAAAATTGACCATTTTGACCAAAGTTGACTTTTTGGTCAAAAGTTGACCGATTGGGTCAATGGGTGGTAATTAGGTCAAAAATTGACTATTTTGACGAAAATTGACTTTTCGGTCAAAAGTTGACTTATTGGGCCAATGAGATGGTCATTGGGTCAAGGATTGATCATTTTGACTAAATCGACTTTTTGGCAAAAGTTGACATATTGGGTCAATGGGTTGGTCATTGGGTCAGAAATTGACCATTTTGACCGAAATTGATTTTTGATCAAAAGTTCTCATATTGGGTCAATAATTGGTCATTTGGTCAAAAATTGACTATTTTGACCAAAATTGATTTTTTGGTCAAAAGTTGATCTATTGGGTCAATGGGTTGGTCATTGGGTCAAGGATTGACTAGTTTGACCGAAGTTGACTTTTTCGTCAATTGTTAACCTATTGGGTCAATGAGTTGATTGGGTCAAGGATTGACGATTTTGACCAAAGTCGACTTTGTGGTCATTGAGTCAGAAATTAACCCTTTTGACTGCAGTTGACTTTTTGGTCAAAAGTTCATCTATTTGGTCAGTGGGATGGTCATTGGTAAAAATTTGACTTTTTGGTGAAAAGTTGACCTATTTAGTCAATAGTTTGGTCATTGGGTCAAGGATTGACCATTTTGACCAAAGTTGTCTTTTTGGCCCAAAGTTGACCTATTAGGTTAACAAAAATTGACCATTTCAACTAAAGTTTACTTTTTGGTCAAAAGTTGATCTATTGGGTCAATGGGGTGGTTGTTAGGTTAAAAATTGACTATTTTGACAAAAATTTACTTTTTTGGCAAACTTTGACCAATTTGGTGGGTATGTCATTGTGTCAATGATTGACCTTTTTGACCAAAATTGACATATTGGTCAAAAGTTGACCCATTGGGTCAATGGGGGTGTTCATTAGGTCAAAAATTGACTATTTGACCAAAATTGACTTTTGGTTAAAAGTTGACCTATTGGGTCAATGGGTTGGTCATCTGGTCAAGGATTGACCATTCTGACCAAAGTTGGCTTTTTGTTCAGAGATTGATTTATTGGGTCAATAATTGGTCATTAGGTCAAAAATTGATTATTTTGACCAAAATTAATTTTTTTGTCAAAAGTTGACCCATTCAGCAACAGGGTGGTCATTGGGTCAAGAATTGACCATTTTAACCAAAGATGACTTTTTGTTCAAAAATTGACCTATTGGGTCAATGGGTTGGTCATTGGGTCAAAAATTGACCATTTTGACAAAAGTTGACTTTTTGGTCAAAAGTTGACCCATTGGGTTAATGGGTTGTCATTAGGTCAAAAATTGTCAATTATAATCAAAATTTACTTATTGGTCAAAAGTTAACATATTGGGTCAATAGGTTTGTCATTTAGTCAAGGATTGACAATTCTAAACAAAGTTGACTTTTTGGTCAATAATTGGACATTAGGTCAAAAATTGGCTATTTTGACTAAAATTGACTTTTTAGTCAAAAGTTGATCTATTGGGTCAATGGGTTGGTCATTGGGTCAGAAATTGACCATTTTGACCAAAGTTGACTTTTTGGTCAAAAGTTGACCTATTTGGTCAATTCGGTGGTCATTAGGTTAAAAATTGACTATTTTTACCAAAATTGACTTTTTGGTCAAAAGTTGACCTATTGGGTCAATGGGTTGGTCATTGGGTCAAAAATTAACCATTTTGACCAAAGTTGATTTTTTTGTCAGAGATTGACTTATTGGGTTAATAATTGGTCTTTAGGTTAAAAATTGATTATTTTGCCAAAATTGAATTTTTGGTCAAAAGTTTACCCGTTGGGTCAATGGTGTTGTCATTGTGTCAGAAATTGACCATTTTGACAAGAATTGTCTTTTTAGTCAAAAGTTGATTTCTTTGGTCAACGGGTTGGTCATTGGGTCAGGGATTGACGATTTTAACCAAAGTTGACTTTTTGGTTAGAGTTTAACTTAATGGGTCAATAATTGGTCAATAGGTCAAAATTGATAATTTTGACCAATATTAACTTTTCGGTTAAAAGTTGACCTATTGGGTTCAATGGTTGGTCATTGGCTAAAGGATTGACCATTTCGACCAAAGTTGATTTTTTTTGTCAAAGTTGACCTATTGGGTCAATGGGTTGGTCAATTGGGCAAGGATTGACCATTTTGACCAAAGTTGACCTTTTAGTTAGAGATTGACTTATTGGGTCAATAATTGGTCATTAGGTCGAAAATTGATTATTTTGACAAAAATTGAATTTTTGGTCAAAAGTTGACACGTTTGGTCGTTGGGGTGGTCATTGTGTCAGAAATTGACCATTTTGACCAAAGTTAGTTTTTTGGTCAAAAGTTGACCTATTTAGGTCAATGTGGTGGTCATTAGGTCAAAAATTGACAATTTGACCAAAATTGATGTTTTGGTCAAAAGTTGACCTATTTGGTTAATGATTTGGTCATTGGGTCAATGATTGACCATTTTGGCTAAAGTTGACTTTTGGTTGAAAGTTGACCTATTGGGTCAATGGGTCAAAAATTGACTATTTTGACCAAAGTTAACTTTTTGGTCAAAAGTTGACCTTATAGTTCAATAGGTGGCCATTAGGTCAGAAATTGACTATTTTGACCAAAATTGACTTTTTGGTCAAAAGTTGACCTATTGGGTCAATGGGTTGATCATTATGTCAAGGTTTGACCATTTTGATCAACGCTGTCTTTTTGGTCAAGATTTGACCTATTGGGTCAATGGGTTGGTCATTGGGTAAAGGTTTGATCATTTTGACCAAAGTTGACTTTTTGGTCAGAGATAATTGATCATTTTGACCAAAGGTGACTTTTTAGTCAAGAGTTGATCTATTGAGTCAATGGGTTGGTCATTGGGTCAAAAATTGACCATTTTGACCAAAGTTGACTTTTGGGTCAAAAGTTGACCTATTGGGTCAATGGGTGGACATTTGGTCAAAAATTGACTAATTTAACCAAAATTGAGTTTTTGGTCAAAAGTTAACCCATTGGGTGAACAGTGGTGGTCATTCGGTCAGAAATTAACCATTTTGAACAAAGTTGATTTTTTGGTCAAAAGTTGACTTGTTTGGTTAATGAGTTAGTAATTGGGTCAAGGATTGACCTTTTTGACCAAAGATGACTTTTTGGTCAGTGTTTGACTTATTGGGTCAATAATTTGTCATTAGGTCAGAAACTCACTATTTTGACTAAAATAGAATTTTGGTCAAAATTTAACCCATTGGGTCAACGGGGTGGTCTTTGTGTCAGTGATTGGCCATTTTGACCAAAGTTGACTTTTTGGTCAAAAGTTGACCTATTTGGTCAATGGGTTGGTGAATGGGTCAAAAATTGACCATTTTGACCAAAAGTTGACTTTTTGGTCAAAAGTTGAACTATTGAGTCAATGGGTGGTCATTAGGTCAAAAATTGACTATTTTAACCAAAATTAACTTTTTGGTCAAAAGTTGACCTATTTGGTCAGTGGGTTTATCATTGGGTCAAGGATTAACCATTTTGACCAAAGTTGACTTTTTAGTCAGAGATTGACTTATTGGGTCAATAATTGGTCATTAATTAAAAAATTCACTATTTTGACCAAAATTGACTTTTTGTCAAAAGTTGACCTATTTGGCCAATGTGTTGGTCATTGGGTCAAAGATTAATCATTTTGACTAAAGTTGACTTTTTGGTCAAATGTTGACATACTGGGTCAATGGGTTAGTCATTGGGTCAAGGATTAACCATTTAGACAAAAGTTGACTTTTTGGTCAGAGATTGGCTTACTAGGTTAATAATTGGTCATTAGGTAAAAAATTGACTACTTTTACCAAAATTTACTTTTTTGTCAAGAGTTCACCTATTTGGTCAATGGGTTCGTCATAGGGTCAAAGATTGACCATTTTGACCAAAGTTGACTTTTTAGTCAAAAGTTCACCTTTTGGGTCAATGGGTTGGTCATTGGGTCAAGGATTAATAATTTTTACCAAAGTTGATTTTTTGCTCAGAGATTGAATTTTTGGGTCAATAATTGGTCATTAGGTCAAAAATTGATTATTTTAACAAAAATTAAGTTTTTGGTCAAAAGTTGACACATTGGGTCAACGGGGAGGTCATTAGGTCAGAAATTGACCATTTTGACCAAAGTTGACTTTTTGGTCAAAAGTTCACTTATTTTTTCAAAGAGTTGGTAATTGGGTCAAGAATTGACCATTTTGACCGAAGATGACTTTTTGGTCAAAAGTTGATCTATTGGTTCAATGGGATGTCATTGGGTCAAAAAGTGACTTTTTGTTCAAAAGTTGACCTATTAGGCCAATGGGTTGGTATTGGGTCAAGGATTGATCAATTATACCAAATCGACTTTTTGGTCGAAAGTTGACATATTGGGTGAATGGTTGGTCGTTAGGTCAAAAATTGACCATTTTGACCAAAATTTACTTTTTGGTCAAAAGTTGACCTCTTGGGTCAATAATTTGTCATTAGGTCAATAATTAACTATTTTGCCCAAAATTGACTTTTTGGTCAAAAGTTGACATACTGGGTCAATGGGTTGGTATTGCGTCAATGATTGACGATTTTGGCCAAAGTTGACTTTTTGGTCAAATGTTGACCTATTGGGTCAATGAGTTGCTATTGGGTCAAGGATTGACCATTTTGACCAAAGTTGACTTTTTGGTCATTGGGTCAGAAATTAACCTTTTCGACCCAAGTTAACTTTTTAGTTAAAAGTTCACCTATTTGGTCAATGGGATGGTCAATGGAAAAAAAAATTGACTATTTTGACCCATATTGGCTTTTTCGTCAAAAGTTGACCTATTTAGTCAGTGGATTAGTGATTGGGTCAAGGATTGACCATTTTGACCAAAGTTGTCTATTTGGCCAAAAGTTGACCTATCAAATGGGTTGGTTATTGGGTCAGAAATTAACCATTTCAACTAAAGTTTACTTTTTGCTTAAAAGTTGACCTACTGGGTCAATGGGTTGGTTGTTAGGTTAAAAATTGACTATTTTGACCAAAATTTATTTTTTTGTCAAAAGTTGAGCATTTGGGTAGGAATGTCATTGTGTTAAAGATTGACCATTTTGACCAAAATTGTTATTTTGGTTAAAAGTTGACCCATTGGGTCAATGGGGTGTTCGTTATGTCAAAAATTGACTTTTGGTCAAAAGTTGGCATATTGGGTCAATGGGAAGGTCATTTGGTAAAGGATTGACCATTCTGACCAAAGTTGATTTTTTTGTCAGAGATAGACTTATTGGGTCAATAATTGGTCATAAGGTCAAAAATTGTTTATTTTGACCAAAATTAAATGTTTTGTCAAAAGTTAACCCATTGGGTGAACGGTGTGGTCATTTGGTCAAGAATTGACCATTTTGACCAAAGATGCCTTTTTGGTCAAAAGTTGACCTTTGGGTCAATGGGTTGGTCATTAGATCAACAATTGACCATTTTCACTATAGTTGACTTTTTGGTCAAAAGTTGACCTATTGGGCAATGGGTGGTCATTAGGTAAAAAATTTACGATTTTGACCAAATTTGACTTTTTGGTCAAAAGTTTACCGATTAGGTCAATAGGTTTGTCATTGGGTCAAGGATTGACCTTTTTGAACAAAATTGATTTTTTGGTCAGTAAGATTGACTTATTGGGTCAATAATTGGTCATTAAGTCAAAATTTTGCTACTTTGACCAAATGTGACTTTTTGGTCAAAAGTTGACCTATTGGGTCAATGGGTTGGTCATTGGATAAGAAGTTAACCATTTTGACCAAAGCTGACTTTTTGGTCAAAAGTTAACCTATTGGATCAATTGGGTGGTCATTAGGTCAAAAATTGACTATTTTGACCAAAATTGAATTTTTTGTTAAAAGTTCACCCATTAGGTCAACAAGGAGGTAATTGGGTCAGAAATTGTTCATTTTGACCGAAGTTGACTTTTTGGTCAAAAGTTGTCATATTTAGTCAATGAGTTGGTATTGGGTCAAGAATTGACCATTTTACCGAAGTTAACTTTTTTGGTCAAAAGTTGACCTATTGGGTCAATGGGTTGATTATTGGGTCAAGGATTGACCATTTTGACCAAAGTTGACTTTTTGGTCAGAGATTGACTTATTGGGTCAATGGGTTGGTCATTGGGTTAAAAATTGACCATTTTGACCAAAGTTGACTTTGTGGTCAAAATTTGATCTATTGGGTGGTCATTAGGTCAAAAATTGACTATTTTGAACAAAATTGACTATTTTGAACAAAAGTGACTTTTTGGTCAAAAGTTGACCTATTAGGCCAATGGAATGGTCATTGAGTCAAGAATGATCATTTATACCAAATCGACTTTTTGGTAAAAAATTGACATATTGAGTGAATGGGTTGGTGATTGGGTCAGAAATTGACCATTTTGACCAAAATTAATTTTTTAGTCAAAAGTTGGCCTATTGGTTCAATAAATGGTCATAAGGTCAATAATTGACTATTTTGCCCAAAATTGACTTTTTGGTCAAAAGTTGACCTATTGGGTCAATGTGTTGGTATTGCCAAGGATTGACAATTTTAACCAAAGTTGCCTTTTTGGTCAAATTTTGACCTATTAGGTCAATTAGTTGCTCATCGGGTTAAGGATTGACCATTTTGACCAAAGTTGACTTTTTGGTTATTGGGTGAGAAATTAACCTATTCGACCAAAGTTGACTTTTTGGTCAAAAGTTCATTTATTTGGTCAATGGCATGGTCATTGGAAAAAAATTGACTATTTTGACCAATATTGACTTGTCGGTCAAAATTTGACCAATTTAGTCAATGGGTTGGTGATTGGGTCAAGGATTGACCATTTTGACCAAAGTTGTCTATTTGACCAAAAGTTGACCTATTGGGTCAATGAGTTGGTTATTGGGTCAGAAATTGACCATTTCAACTAAAGTTTACTTTTTGCTTAAAGGTTGACCTACTGGGTCAATGGGGTGGTTATTAGGTTAAAAATTGACTTTTTTGACCAAAATTTACTTTTTTGTCAAAAGTTGACCAATTGGGTGGGAATGTCATTGTGTCAAGGATTACCATTTTGACCAAAATTGATATTTTGGTTAAAAGTTGACCCATTAGGTCAATCGGGTGTTCATTAGGTCAAAAATTGACTATTTTGACCAAAATTGACTTTTGGTCAAAAGTTGACATATTGGGTCAATGGGTAGGTCATTTGGTCAAGGATTAACCATTTTGACCAAAGTTGATTTTTTGGTCAGAGATAGACTTATTGGGTCAATAAATGGTCATTAGGTAAAAAATAGTTTATTTTGACCAAAATTAAATTTTTTGTCAAAAGTTGACTCATTGGGTCAACGGGGTGGTCATTTGGTCAAGAATTGACCATTTTGACCAAAGAAGACTTTTTGGTCAAAAGTTTACCTTTGGGTCAATGGGTTGGTCATTAGATCAACAATTGACCATTTTGACTAAAGTTGACTTTTTGGTCAAAAGTTGACCTATTGGGTCAATGGGTGGTCATCAGGTAAAAAATTTACTATTTTGACCAAAGTTGACATTTTGGTCCAAAAGTTTACCGATTAGGTCAATAGAATTGTCATTGGGTCAAGGATTGATCATTTTGAACAAAGTTGATTTTTTGGTCAGAGAGATTGACTTATTGAGTCAATTATTGGCCTTTAGCTCAAAAATTAGCTATTTGACCAAATTGACTTTTTCGTCAAAAATTGACCTATTGGGTCAAATGGTTGGTCATTGGGTCAGAAGTTGACCAATTTGACCAAAGTTGACTTTTTGGTCAAAAGTTAACTTATTGAGTCAATTGGGAGGTCATTAGGTCAAAAATTGACTATATTGACCAAAATTGACTTTTTGGTCAAAAGTTGACCTCTTGGGTCAATGTGATGGTCATTTTGTCAAAAATGGAATTATTTAACCAAAATTGACCTTTTTAGTCAAAAGTTGACTTATTGGATCTTTTGGTCAAAGATTAGCCATTTTGACCATAGTTAACTTTTTGGGCAAAAGTTTGTCTATTGAGTCAATGGGTTGGTCATTGGGTCAAGGATTGACCATTTTGACCAAAGCTGATTTTTTTGTTAGAGATTTTCTTATTGGGTCAAAAATTGGTCATTATGTCAAAAATTGAATCTTTGGTCAAAAGTTGACCCATTGGGTCGATGTGGTGGTCATTGGGTCAGAAATTGACAATTCTGACCAAAGTTTAGTTTTTGGTCAAATGATGACATATTGGGTCAATGGGGTGGTCATTAGGTCAAAAATTGACTATATTGACCGAAATTAATTTTTTGGTCAAAAGTTGACCTATTGTGTGAATGGGATGGTCATTTTTTCAAGGATTAACTATTTTGACTAAAGTTCACTTTTGATCAAAAGTTGACCTATTAGGTCAATGGGTTGGTCTTTGGGTCACTGATTGACCATTTTGACAAAAGTTAACCTTTTGGACAGAGATTGACTTATTGGGTCAATAATTGGTCATTATATCAAAAATTGACTATTTTGATCAAAAGTTGACCTATTGGTTCTATGGGTTTGTCATTGGGTCAACGATTTACTATTTTCACAAAAGTTAACATTTTGGTCAAAAATTGACATTTTGGTCAAAAGTTGACATTTTGGTCAAAAGTTGACATTTTGGTCAAAAGTTGACATATTGGGTTAATGGGTTGATCAATGGGTCAGAAATTGATCATTTTTACCAAAATTGACTTTTTGGTTAAAAGTTTAGTTATTAAGTTAATGGGGTTGTCATTACGTCAAAAATTGATAATTTTGACAAAATTTAACCTTTTGGTCAAAAGTTGACGTATTTGGTCGAGGGGTTGGTCATTGGGAAAAGGATTGACCATTTTGACCAAAGTTGTCTTTTTGGTCAAAAGTTGACCTATTGGGATAATGGGTTGGTCATTGAGTAAAAGATTAACAATTTCGACCAAAGTTGACTTTTTGGTCAGAGATTGACTTAATGGGTCAATAATTGGTCATTCGGTTTAAAATTGATCATTTTGACCAAAATTTATTTTTGATCAAAAGTTGACCAATCGGGACAATTGGGTGGTCATTATGTCAGAAACTAATCATTTTGACAAAACATGACTTTTTGTCAAAAGTTGACCTATTGGGTCAATGAGTTAGTCATTGGGTAAAAATTTGATAATTTTGACCAAACTTGACTTTTTTGTCAAAAGTTGACTTATTGGTTAATGGGGTAGTCATTTGGTAAAAAATTAACTATTTTGACCAAAATTGACATTTTGGTTGAAGGTTGACATATTGGATCAATGGGTTGTTCATTGGGTCAAGGATCGACCATTTTGACCAAAGTTGCCTTTTTGATCAAAAGTTGACCTATTGGGTTAATGAGTTGGTTATTGGGTCAAGTGTTTACCATTTGGAACAAAGTTGACTTTTTGGTCATTAGGTCAAAAATTAACAATTTTGACTAAGGTTGACTTGTTGGTGAAAAGTTCTTCTATTTGGTCAACGGGATGGTTATTAGGTTAAAAATTGACTATTTTGACCAAAATTGACTTTTTTGTCAAAAATTGAGCTATTTAGTCAAAAGGTTGGTCATTGGGTCAAGGATTAACCATTTTGACTAAAGTTGACCTTTTTCTCAGAGATTGAATTATTGGGTAAATAATTGGTCATTAGGTCAAAAATTAAATTTTTGGTCAAAAGTTTACCCGTTGGGTTAATGGTATTGTCATTGTGTAGAAATTGACCATTTTGACCAAAGTTAATATTTTGGTCAAAAGTTGATTTATTGGGTCATTGGGTTGGTCATTGGGTCAAGGATTGACCATTTTGACCTAAGTTGACTTTTTGGTTAGAGTTTGACTTACTGGGTCAATAATTGCTCAATAGGTTAAAATTGACTATTTTGACCAAAATTAACTTTTTGGTTAAAAGTTGACCTATTGGGTTAATCTGTTGGTCATTGGGTCAAGGATTGACAATTTCGACCAATATTGAGTTTTTGGTCAAAAGTTAATGTATTTGGTCAATGGGTTGGTCAATTGGTCAAGGATTGACCATTTTGACCAAAGTTGACTTTTTAGTTAGAGATTGACTTATTGGGTCAATAATTGGTCATTGGGTGAAAAATTGATTATTTTGACCGAAATTGAATTTTTGGTCAAAAGTTGACACGTTGGGTCATCGGGGTGGTCATTATGTCAGAAATTGACCATTTTGACCAAAGATTGTTTTTTGGTCAAAATTTGACCTATTTAGGTCAATGAGGTGGTCATTAGGTCAAAAATTGACAATTTGAACAAAATCGACTTTTTGATCAAAAGTTAATCTATTAAGTCAATGGGTTGGTCATTGGGATAGAAATTGACCATTTTGACCAAAGTTGACTTTTTGTTCAAAAGTTAACCTATTGGGTTAATGGGTGGTCATTAGCTCAAAAATTAACTATTTTGAGCAAAATTGACTTTTTGGTCAAAAGTTGACCTATTGGGTCAATGTGTTGGTCTTTGAGTCAAGGTTTGACCATTTTGACAAAATTTGTCTTCTTGGTCAAAAGTTGACCTATTAGGTCAATGGGTTGGTCATTGGGTCAAGGATTAACCATTTTGACCAAAGTTTACTTTTTGGTCAGAGATTGACTTATTGGGCCAATAATTATTCATTAGGTCAAAAATTGATTATTTTGATAAAAATTGAATTTTTGGTCAAAAGTTGACCCATTGGGTCAACGAGGTGATTATTGAGTCAGAAATTGACCATTTTGACCGAAGTTGACTTCTTGGTCAAAAGTTAACATATTTTGTCAATGAGTTGGTAATTGGGTTAGAATTAACCATTTTGACCAAAGATGACTTTTTTGTCAAAAGTTGATCTTTTGAGTCAATGGGTTGGACATTGGGTGAAAATTTGACCATTTTGACCAAAGTTGACTTTTTGGTCAAAAGTTGACCTATTGGGTCAATGGGTGGTCATTAGGTCAAAAATTAAGAATTGACTTATTTGATAGAGATTGACTTATTTGGTCAATAATTTGTCATTAATTCAAAAATTGATTAATAATTCAAAATTTTGGTCATTAGGTCAAAAATTGACTAATTTGACAAAAATTAAATTTTGGGTCCAAAGTTGACCCATTGTGTCAACGGGGTGGTCATTGGGTGATAAATTGATCTTTTTGACCAAAGTTGACTTTTTGGTCAAAAGTTAACATATTGGGTCGATGAGTTGGTCATTGGCTCAAAAATTGACTATTTTGATAAAAGTTGACTTTTAGGTCAAAAGTTGATTTATTGAGTCTATGGGTGGTCATTTAGTTAAAAATTGATTATTTTAACCAAAATTGACTATTTGGTCAAAAGTTAACCTATTGGGTCAATGGGTTTGTCATTGGGTTAAGGATTGACCATTTTGACCAAAGTTAACTTTTTGGTCAGAGATTGACTTATTGGGTCAATAATTGGTCATGAGGACAAAAAATAACTATTTTGACCAAAATTGAATTTTTGGTTAAAAGTTAACCCATTGGGTCAACGGGGTGGTCATGTGGTCAGAAATTGAATATTTTGACCAAAGTTGACTTTTTGGTCAAAAGTTGACCTATTCAGTCCATAAGTTGGTAATTTAGTCAAGAATTGATCGTTTTGACCAAAGATGACTTTTTAGTCAAAGGTTGACCTATTTTGTAAATGAGTTGGTTATTGGGTCAAAAATTGAGCATTTTGACCAAAGTTGAATTTTTGGTCAAGAGTTGACCTATTAGGTCAATGGGTGTTCATTAGGTTAAAAATTGACTATTTTGACCAAACTTTTTGGTCAAAAGTTGACTTATTAGTTCAATGGGTTTGTCATTGTGTCAAGGATTGACTATTTTGACCAATGATGAATTTTTGGTTAGAGATTGACTTATTGGGTCAATAATTTGTCATTAGTTCAAAAATTGACTATTTTGATAAAAAATGACTTTTTGTTCAAAAGTTGAACCATTGGGTCAAATGGGAGGTTAATGGGTCAGAAATTGACCATTTTGACCAAAATTGACTTTTTGGTCAAAAGTTCACATATTTGGTTCATGAGTTGGTAATTGGGTCAAGAATTAACCATCTTGACCAAAGATGACTTTCTGGTCAAAAGTTAACTAATTGGGTCAATGGGTTGGTCATCGGGTCAAAAATTGACCATTTTTACCAAAGTAGACTTTTTGGTCGAAATTTGATCTGTTGGATCAATGGGTGGTCATTAGGTCAAAAATTGACTACTTTGACCAAGTTTGACTTTTTGGTCAAAAGTTGACCTATTGGGTCAACAGGTTGGTCATTGGGTCATCGATTGACCATTTTGATCAAAGTTGACATTTTGGTCAAAGATTGACTTATTGGGTCAATAATTAGACATTTGGTCAAAAATTGACTATTTTGACCAAAAGTTTAATTTTTGGTCGAAAGTTAACCCACTGGGTCAACAGGGAGGTCATTGGGTCAGAAATTATCCATTTTGACCAAAGATAAATTTTTGGTCAGAAGTTAACCAATTTGGTCAATGAGTTGGAAATTGGGTCAAGAATTGACCATTTTGATCGAAGATGAATTTTTTGGTCAAAAGTTGACCTATTGGGTCAAAGGGTTGGTCATTGGGTAAAAAATTGACCATTTTGACCAAAATTGACTTTTTTTTCAAAAGTTGACATATTAGGTCAAACGTTGGTCATTGGGTCAAGAATTGACCATTTTGACTAAAGTTGACTTTTTGGTCAAAAGTTGACCTATTGGGTCAATGGTTTGGTCATTGGGTCAAGGTTTGACCATTTTGATCAAAGTTAACTTTTTGGTCAAAAGTTGACCTATTGGGCCAATGGTTTGGTCATTGGGTCAGAAATTGATCATTTTAACCAAAGTTAACTTTTTGGTCAAAAATCGACCTATTTTGTCATTGAGTTGGTAATTTGGTCAAGATTTAACCATTTTTACCAAAGATGACTTTTTGGTCAAAAGTTGACCTTCTAGGTCAATGGGTTGGTCATTGGGTTAAAAATTAACCATTTTGACCAAATTTGACTTTTGGTCGCAAGTTGACCTATTGGGTCAATGGGTTAGTCATTAGGTCAGAAATTAACCATTTAGATCAGAGTTGACTTTTGGGTCAAAAGTTGACCCTTTGGGTCAATGGGTGGTTCTTTGGTCAGAAATTGACTATTTTGACCAAAACTAACTTTTTAGTCAAAAGTTGAGCTATTGGGTCAACGGGTTTGTCATTAGATCAAGGATTAACCATTTTGACCAAAGTTGACTTTTTGGTCAGAGATTGACTAATCGGGTCAATAATTGGTCATTAATTCAAAAATTGACTATTTTGATCAAAATTGACTTTTTGTTCAAATCTTGACCTATTAGGCTAATGGGTTGGTCATTAGGTCAAGGATTGATCATTTTAACCAAAGTTGACTTTTTGGTCAAAAGTTGACCTATTGGGTCAATAGGTTGGTCATTGGGTCAAGGATTGACCATTTTGACTAAAGTTTACTTTTCGGTCAGAGATTTGCTTACTGGGTAAATAATTGGTCATGAGGTAAAAAATTGATCATTTTGACCAAAATTGACTTTTTGGTCAAAAGTTGACCTATTGGGTCAATGGGTTTGTCATTGGGTAAAAAATTGACCATTTTGACCAAAATTGACTTTTTGGTCAAAAGTTAACCTATTGGGTCAATGGGTGGTCATTAGGTCAAAAAACGCCAATTTTGACCAAAATTGACTTTTTGGTCAAAAGTTGACCTATTGGGTCAATAGGATGGTAATTGGGTCATCGATTGATCATTATGACCAAAGTTGTCTTTTCGGTCAAAAGTTGACCTATTTAGGTCAATGAGGCGGTCATTAGGTCAAAAATTGACAATTTTGAGCAAAATTGACTTTTTGGTCAAAAGTTGACCTATTAGGTCAATGGGTTAGTAATTGGATCAAGGATTAACAATTTTGGCCAAAGTTGACTTTTTGGTCAAAAGTTAACAAATTCGGTCAATGGGTTGGTCATTGGATCAATGATTAACCATTTTTACCAAAGTTAATATTTAGGTCAAAATTTAACCTATTGGATCAATAATTGGTCATTAGGTCAATAATTAACTATTTTGACAAAAATTGACTATTTTGTTAAAAGTTGATCTATTTGGTCAATGCGTTGGTCATTGGGTTAAGGATTAACCATTTTGACCAAAGTTGACTTTTTGGTCAGAGATTGACTGATTGGGTCAATAATTGGTCAGCACGTCAAAATATACTATTTTGACCGAAATTGACTTTATTTTTCAAAAGTTGACTTATTAGGTCAATGTGTTGGTCATTGGGTGAAGAATGGACCATTTTAATTAAAGTTGACTTTTTGGTCAGAAGTTGACCCATTGGGTCAATGAGTTGGTCATTGGGTCAAAAATTGATTATTTTAACAAAAGTTGACTTTTTGGTCAAAATTTGTCCTATTTAGTGGTCATTAGGTCAAAATTTGACTATTTTGACAAAAATTGACTTTTTTTTCAAAAGTTCACTTATTGGGTCACACGGTCATTTGGTTAAGAATTGACCATTTGGCCAAATTTGACTTGTTAGTCAAAAGTTGACCTATTGGGCCAATGGGTGGTCATTAGGTCAAAATTTGACTAATTTGACTAATGTTGACTTTTTTGTCAAAAGTTGACCTATTGGGTCAATAGGTGGTCATTAGGTCAAAATTTAACTATTTTGACCAAGATTAACTTTTTATTCGAAAGTTGACTTATTGGGTCATACGTTGGTCATTGGGTTAAGAATTGACCATTTTGACCAAAGTTGACCTTTTGGTTAAAAGTTGACCTTTTGGGTCAATGGGTTGGTCATTGGGTCAAAAATTGACCATTTTGACCAAAGTTGACTTTTTGATCAAAAGTTGACCTATATGGTCATTGGGTGGTCATTAGGTCAAAATTTGACTATTTTGACCAAAATTGGTTTTTTGTTAAATATTTTACATATTTGGTCAAACATTGGTTATTGGGTCAAGAGTTGTCCATTTTGACCAAAATTGACTTTTTCGTCAAAAGTTGACCTATTGGGTCAATCGGTTGGTCATTTTAACTAAAGTTGACTTTTTGGTCAAAAGTTGACGTATTTGGTCAATGGGTGGTCATTAGGTCAAAAATTGAATATTTTGACCAAAATTGACTTTTTGTTCAAAAGTTGACTTATTAGGTCATACGTTGGTCATTTGGTTAAGAAATAACCATTTTGACCAAAGTTGACTTTTTGGTCAAAAGTTGACATATTTGGTCAATGGGTGGTCATTTGGTCAAAATTTGACAATTTTGTCCAAAATTGACTTTTTGTTCAAAACTTAACTTATTGGGTTATATGTTGGTCATTGGGTCAAGAATTGACCATTTTGACCAAAATTATCTTTTTGGTCAAAAGTTGATCTATTGGGTCAATGGGTGATCATTAAGTCAAAAATTTATAATTTTGAATGAAATTGACTTTTTGGTCAAAAGTTGGCGTATTGGGTCAATGAGTTTGTCATTGGTTTAAGGATTGACCATTTTGACCAAAGTTCACTTTTTGGTCTGAGATTGACTTATTAGGTCAATGGGTGGTCGTTAGGTCAAAATTTGACTATTCTAACCATAATTGACTTTTTCTTCAAAAGTTGACATA
Source organism: Papilionanthe hookeriana x Papilionanthe teres (assembly GCA_022702705.1). NCBI lineage: Eukaryota > Viridiplantae > Streptophyta > Magnoliopsida > Asparagales > Orchidaceae > Papilionanthe > Papilionanthe hookeriana x Papilionanthe teres. Next base: position 66,679,381 of record CM040434.1, on the reverse strand, counting down.
TTGGGTCAATACGTTGGTCACTATGTCAAGAATTGACCAATTTCACCAAAGATGACTGTTTGGTTAAAAGTTGAGCTATTGGGTCTCTGGGTAGTCATTGGGTAAAAAATTGACCATTTTGATCAAAGTTGACTTTTTGGTCGTAAGTTGACCTATTTGGTCAATGGGTGGTCATTAAGTCAAAATTTGACTATTTTGACCAAAATTGACTTTTTGTTCAGAATTTTACTTATTGGGTCATACGTTAGTCATTGGGTCAAGAGTTGACCATTTTGACCAAAATTGACTTTTTGGTCAAAAGTTGACCTATTGTGTCAAAGGTTCGGTCACTGGGTCAAAAATTGACCATTTTGACTAATGTTGACTTTTTTGTCAGAGATTGACTTATTGGGTTAACAATTGGTCATTAATTCAAAAGTTGTCGATTTTGACCAAAATAGACTTTTTGTTTAAATATTCATTGGGTTGGTCATTGGGTCAAGGTTTGATCATTTTAACCAAAGTTGACTTTTTTGTCAAAAGTTGACCTATTAGGTCAATTGGTAGGTCATTGGGTCAAGGATTGACCATTTTGACTAAAGTTGACTTTTTTGGTCATATATTTACTTACTAAGTTAAAAATTTCTCATTATGTCAAAAATTGACAATTTTGACCAAAATTTACTTTTTGGCAAAGAGTTGACCTATTCGGTCATTGGGTTGGTTTTTGGGTAAAAAATTGTCCATTTTGACCAAAATTGAGTTTTTGGTCAAAAGTTGACCTAGTGGGTCAGTTGGTGGTCATTAGGTCAAAAATCGAGTATTTTGACCAAAATTGACTTTTTGGTCAAAAGTTGACATATTGGGTCAATGGGTTGGTAATTGGGTCAAGGATTGATCATTTTGACCAAGGTTGTCTTTTCGATCAACAGTTGATCTATTTAGTTCAATGAGGCGGTCTTTAAGTCAAAAATTGACAATTTGTATCAAAATTGACATTTTGGTCAAAAGTGGAGCTATTGAGTCAATGGGTTGGTCATTGGGTCAAAGATTAACCATTTTTGCCAAAGTTTACTTTTTACACAAAAGTTGACAAATTGGGTTAATGGGTTGGTCATTGAATCAATGTTTGACCATTTTTACCAAAGTTGACATGTAGGTCAAAATTAACCTATGGGATCAATAATTGGTCATTAGGTTAAAAATTCACTATTTTGACCAAAATTGACTATTTGGTCAAAAGGTGATCTATTTGGTCAATGGGTTGGTCATTGGGTTAAGGATTGACCATTCTGACCAAAGTTGACTTTTGGGTCAGAGATTGCTGATTGGGTTAATAATTGTCAGTAGGTAAAAAATTGACTATTTTGACCAAAATTGACTTTATGTTCAAAAGTTGACTTATTGGGTCAAGCATTGGTCATTTGGTCAAGAATGAACCATTTTGACCTAAGTTGACTTTTCGGACAAAAGTTGACCTATTGGGTCAATGGGTTCGTCATTGGGTCAAAAAATGACCATTTTGACCAAAGTTGTCTTTTTGGTCAAAAGTTGACCTACTTGGTTAATGGGTTGTCATTTGGTTAAAATTTAAGTATTTTGACCAAAATTGACTTTTTTTTTCAAAAGTTGACTGATTGGGTGAAACGCTGGTTAGTGGGTCAAGAATTGACCATTTTAACCAAGGATGACTTTTTGGTCAAAAGTTGACCCATTGGGTAAACGGGTGGTCATTAGGTCAAAATTTGACTATTTTGACGAAAATTGACTTTTTGGTCAAAACTTAACCTATTAAGTCAATGCTTTTGTCATTGGGTCAATGTTTGAGCATTTTGATTAAAGTTGACTTTTTGGTCAAAAGTTGACCTATTTGGTAAATGAGTTGGTCATTAGGTCAGAAATTGACCATTTTGACCAAAGTTGACTTTTTGGTCAAAAATCAGTTTATTTTATCAATGAGTTGGTAATTGGGTAAATATTTGACCATTTTCACCAAAGGTAAATTTTTGGTCAAAAGTTGACTTATTTGGTCAATGGGTTACTCATTGGGTTAAGAATTGAGCATTTTGACGAAAATTGACTTTTTGGTCAAAAGTTGACATGTTGGATCAACGGGCGGTCAAAAGTTAACATATTGCATCAATGGGTTGGTTATTGGGTTACAATTGATCATTCTGACCAAAGTTGTCTTTTTGGTCAAAAGTTGACCTAGTTAGGTCAATGAGACAGTCATTAGGTAAAAAATTGACAATTTTGAGTAAAATTGACTTTTTGGTCAAAAGTTGACCGATTAGATCAATGGGTTGGTCATTGTGTCAAGGATTAACCATTTTGGTCAAAGTTGACTTTTTGGCCAAAAGTTGACAAATTGGTTCATTGGATCAATGATTGACCATTTTTACCAAAGTTGACATTTAGGTCAAAATTTAACATATTGGATCAATAATTGGTTACTCGGTCAAAAATTGACTATTTTGATAAAAATTGACTATTTGGTCAAAAGTTGATCTATTTGGTCAATGGGTTGGTCTTTGGGTTAAGGATTCACCAATTTGACCAAAGTTGACTTTTTGGTCAGAGATTGACTGATTGGGTCAATAATTGGTCAGCAGGTCAAAAATATACTATTTTGACCAAAATTGACTTTATGTTTCAAAAGTTGACTTATTAAGTCAATGCATTGGTCATTGGGTCAAGAATGGACCATTTTGACTAAAGTTGATTTTTTGGTCAAAAGTTGACCTATTGGGTCAATGGGTTGGTCATTGGGTAAAAACTGACCATTTTGACAAAAGTTAACTTTTTGTCAAAATTTGACCAATTTGGTCAGCGGATGGTCATTAGGTCAAAATTTGACTATTTTGACAAAAATTGATTTTTTTGATCAAAATTGACTTTTTGTTTGAAAGTTGACTTATTGGGTAATGCGTTGGTCATTCGGTCAAGAATTGCCAATTTGGCCAAAGTTGACTTTTTGGTCAAAAGTTGACCTATTAGGTCAATGGGTAGTCATTAGGTCAAAATTTGACTAGTTTGACTAAAATTGACTTTTTGGTCAAAAGATGACCTATTGGGTCAATGGGTGGACTTTAGGTCAAAATTTGATTATTTTGACCAAAATTGGCTTTTTGTTCGAAAGTTGACTTATTGGGTCATACATTGGTCATTGGGTCGGGAATTGAAAATTTTGGCCAAAGTTGACTTTTTGGTCAAAAGTTGACCTTTTGGTTCAATGGGTTGGTCATTGGGTGAAAAATTGACCATTTTGACCAAAGTTGACTTTTTGGTCAAAAGTTCACCTATTTGGTCAATGGGTGGTAATTAGGTTAAAATTTGACTATTTTGACCAAAATTGACTTTTTGTTCAAAATTTTACTTATTGGGTCATACGTTGGTCATTGGGTCAAGAGTTCACCATTTTAACCAAAATAGACTTTTTGGTAAAAAGTTGACCTATTGGGTCAATCGGTTGTTCGTTGGGTAAAAAATTAACCATCTTGACCAACGTTGACTTTTTGGTCAAAAGTTGAACTTTTTGGTTAATGGGTGGTCATTAGGTCAAAAATTGACTATTTTGATCAAAATTGACTTTTTATTCAAATATTGACCTATTAGGCCATTGGCTTGGTCATTGGGTCAAGGTTTGATCATTTAACCAAAGTTGAGCTATTAGGTCAATTAGTTGGTGATTGGGACAAGGATTGACCGTTTTGACTAAAGTTGACTTTTTTTGGTAAGATATTTACTTAGTAGGTTAATAGTTTGTCATTATGTCAAAAATTGACCTTCTTGACCAAAATTGACTTTTTGGTCAAATGTTAACCTATTAGGTCAATGGGTTGGTCATTGGGTTAAGAATTGACCATTTTGACCAAAATTGACTTTTTGGTCAAAAGTTGACCTATTGGGTCAATGGGTTGGTCATTGGCCAAAGTTTACTTTCTAGTCAAAAGCTGACAAATTAGGTCAATGGGTTGGTCATTGGATCAATGCTTGACTATTTTTATCAAAGTTGACATTTAGGTCAAAATTTAACCTATGGGATCAAAAATCGGTCAATAGGTCAAAAATTAACTATTTTGACTAAAATTTACTATTTGGTCAAAAGGTGATCTATTTGGTCAATGGGTTGGTCATTGGGTTAAGGATTGACCATTTTGACCAATGTCGACATTTTGGTCAGAGATTGACTGATTGGGTCAATAATTGGTGAGTAGGTAAAAAATTGATTATTTTGACCAAAATTGACTTTATGTTTTAAAAATTGACTTATTAGGTCAATGTGTTGGTCATTGGGTCAAGAATGGACCATTTTAACTAAAGTTCGCTTTTTCGTCAAAAGTTGACCTGTTGGGTCAATGGGTTGGTCATTGGGTAAAAAATTGACCATTTTGATAAAAGTTGACTTTTTGGTTAAAATTTGACCTATTTGGTGAATGTGTGGTCATTAGGTCAAATTTTGACTATTTTGACCAAAATTGACTTTTTTGACTAAAATTGACTTTTTGTTCAAAAGTTGACTTATTGGGTCATACGTTGGTCATTCGGTCAAGAATTGACCATTTGGCCAAACTTGACTTTTTGGTCAAAAGTTGACCGATTAGGCCAATGGGTGGTCCTTAGGTGAGAAATTGACTATTTTTACCAAAATTAACTTTTTGGTTAAAAGTTGACTTATTGGGTCAATGTATTTGTCATTGGGTCAAGGATCGACCATTTTGACTAAAGTTGACTTTTTGGTCAGAGATTGACTTATTGGGTCAATAATTTGTCATTAATTCAAAAATTGACTATTTTGACCAAATATAACTTTTTGTTCAAATGTTAACTATTTAGGTCAATGGGTTGGTCATTGGGTCAAGGATTGATCATTTTAACCAAAGTTGATTTTTTTGTCAAAAGTTGACCTATTGGGTCAATGGGTTGGTCATTGGGTCAGGGATTGACCATGTTGACGAAAGTTGACTTTTTGGTCAAAGATTTGCTTACTGGGTAAATAATTGGTCATTAGGTCAAAAATTTATCTTTTTGACTGAAATGGACTTTTTGCCAAAAGTCGATCTATTGGGTCAAAGGGTCGGTCATCGGGTTAAAAATCGACCATTTGGAACAATATCGAGTTTTTGGTCAAAAGTTAACATATTGGGTCAATGGGTGCTAATTAGGTCAAAAATCAAGTATTTTGACCAAAATTGACTTTTTGGTCAAAAGTTGACCTATTGGGTCAATGGGTTGGTAATTGGGTCAAGGATTGATCATTCTGACCTAAGTTGTCTTTTCAATTCAAAAGTTGACCTATTTAGGTCAAAGAGGCGGTCATTAGGTCAAAAATTGAAAATTTTGAGGAAAATTAACTTTATGGTCAAATGTCGACTCCATCGGTCAAATGGGTCGGTCATTAGGTCGAAGAATTAACCATGTCAGCCAAAGTTGACTTTTTAGTCAAAAGTCGATGATTGGGTCAATGGTTTGGTCATTGGATCAATGATCGACTATTTTTGCCAAAGTCGACATTGGGTCAAAATTTAACCTTTTGGATCAATAATTGGTCATTAGGTCAAAATTGATCTACTTTGGCAAAAATTGACTATTTGGTGAAAAGTTGATCAATTTGGTCAATGGGTCAGCTATCGAGTCGAAATTGACCATTTTGACCAAAGTTGACTTTTTTTTAAAAAATCGATCTATTTTGTCAATGAGTTGGTAATTAGGTAAATATTTGACAATTTTCACTAAAGATAACTTTTTGGTCAAAAGTTGACCTATTTGGTCAATGGGTTAGTCATTGGGTTAAGAATTGACCATTTTGACCAAAATTGACTTTTTGGTTAAAAGTTAACCTGTTGGGTCAATGGGCGGTCATTAGGTCAAAAATCTACTATTTTGACCAAAATTGACTTTTTGGTCAAAAGTTGACCAATTACGTCAATGGGTTGATTATTGGGTCACCATTGATCATTCTGACCAAAGTTGTCTTTTCAGTCAAAAGTTGACCTATTTAGGTTAATGAGGCGTTCATTAGGTAAAAAACTGACAACTTTGAGCAAAATTGACATTTTGGTCAAAAGCTAACTTTTTAGGTCAATGGGTTGGTCATTGGGTCAAGGATTAACCATTTTGGCCAAAGTTGACTTTTTGGTCAAAAGTTAACAAATTGGGTCAACGGGTTGGTCATTGGATCAATGATTGACCATTTTTACCAAAGTTGACATTTAGGTCAAAATTTAACCTATTGGATCAATAATTTGTCATTAGGTCAAAAAGTGACTATTTTGACAAAAATTAACTATTTGGTCAAAAGTTGGTCTATTTGGTCAATGGGTTGGTCATTGGGTTAAGGATTGACCATTTTAACTAAAGTTGACTTTTTTGTCAGAGATTGACTGATTGTGTCAATAATTAGTCAGCAGGTCAAAAATATACTATTTTGACCAAAATTGACTTTATGTTTCAAAAGTTGACTTATTAGGTCAATGCGTTGCTCAGTGGGTCAAGAATGGACCATTTTGACTAAAGTTGACTTTTTGGTCAAATGTTGACCTATTGGGTTAATGGGTTAGTCATTGGGAAAAAATTGACCATTTTGACAAAATTGACTTTTTGGTCAAAATTTGACCTATTTGGTCAATGGGTGGTCATTAGGTCAAAATTTGACTATTTTGACCATAATTGACTTTTTTGATCAAAATTGACTTTTTGTTCAAAAGATGACTTATTGGATCATGCGTTGGTCATTCGGTCAAGAATTGACCATTTGGCCAAAGTTGACTTTTTGGTCAAAAGTTGTCCTATTGGTCAATGGGTGGTCATTAGGTCAAAATTTGACTAGTTTAACTAAAATTGACTTTTTAGTCAAAAGTTGACCTATTGGGTCCGATGGGTGGTCATTTGGTCAAAATTTGACTATTTTGACCAAAATTGACTTTTTGTTCAAAAGTTGACTTATTGGTTCATACGTTGGTCATTGGGTCAAGAATTGACCATTTTGACCAAAGTGGACTTTTTGGTCAAAAGTTGACCTTTTGGGTCAGTGGGTAAAAAATTGACCATTTGACCAAAGTTGACTTTTGGTCAAAAGTTCACCTATTTGGTCGATGGGTGGTAATTAGGCAAAATTTGACTATTTTTACCAAAATCGACTTTTTGTTCAAAATTTTACTTATTAGGTCATACGTTAGTCATTGGGTCAAGAGTCGATCATTTCGACTCAAGATTGACTTTTTGGTCAAAAGTTGACCTCTTGGGTCAATCAGTTGGTCATTGGGTCAAAGATTGACCATTTTGACCAACGTTGACTTTTTGTTCAAAAGTTGAACCATTTGGTCAATGGGTGGTATTTCGGTAAAAAATTGACTATTTTGACCCAAATAGACTTTTTGTTCAAAAATTAACTTATTGGGTCATACATTTGCCATTGAATTAAGAATTGACCATTTCGACTAAAGTTGACTTTTTGGTCAAGAGTTGACCTATTGGGTCAATGGGTAAAAAATTGACCATTTTGACCAAAGTTGACTTTTTAGTCAAAAGTTGACCTATTTGGTCAATGTGTTTTATCCAAAATTGACTTTTTGTTCAAAACTTGCCTTATTGGGTCATACATTGATCATTGCGTCAACAATTGACCATTTTGGCCAAAATTATCTTTTTGGTCAAAAGTTAACCTATTGGGTCAATGGGTGGTCATTAAGTCAAAAATTTATTATTTTGACCAAAATTGTATTTTTGTTCAAAACTTGGCATAGTGGGTCAATGAGTTTGTCATTGGGTAAATGATTGACCATTTTGACCAAAGATGACTTTTTGGTCAAAAGTTGACCTATTGGATCAATGGGTGTTCCTTAGGTCAGAAATTGACTATTTTGACCAAAATTAACTTTTTAGTCAAAAGTTGACCTATTGGGTCAATGGATTTGTCATTGGGTCAAGGATCGACCATTTTGACCAAAGTTTACTTTTTGGTCAGAGATTGACTTATTGGGTCAATAATTTGTCATTAATTCAAAAATTGACTATTTTGACCAAAATTAACTTTTTGTTTAAATGTTGACCTATTAGCTCAATGGGTTGGTCATTAGGTCAAGGAATGATCATTTTAACCAAAGTTCACTTTTTAGTCAAAAGTTGACCTATTGGGTCAATGGGTTGGTCATTGGATCAAGGATTGACCATTTTGACTAAAGTTGACTTTTTGGTCAAAGATTTGCTTACTGGGTCAATGGGTGGTCATTAGGTCAAAAATTTATCATTTTGACTATAATTGTATTTTTGGTCAAAAGTTGACCTATTGGGTCAATGGGTTGGTCATTGGCTTAAAAATTGACCATTTTGACCAAAATTGACTATTTGGTCAAAAGTTGATCTATTTATTCAATGGGTTGGCCATTGGGTTAAGGACTGACCATTTTGACCAAAGTTGACTTTTTGGTCAGAGATTGACTTATTGGGTTAATAATTTGTCAATAAACTAAAATTGACTATTTTGACCAAAATTGACTTTATTTCAAAAGTTCACTTATTTGATCAATACGTTGGTCATTGGGTTAACAATGGACCATTTTGACCAAAGTTGATTTTTTTGTCAAAAGTTGTCCTATTGGGTCAATGAGTTGGTCATTGGGTCAAAAATTTACAATTTTTAAAAAAAGTTGACTTTTTGTCAAAATTTGACCTATTTGGTCAATGGGTGCTCATTTGGTCAAAATTTAACTATTATGACCAAAATTGATCTTTTGTTGAAAAGTTGACTTCTTGGGTCATACGTTGGTCCTTCGGTGAAGAATTGACCATTTGGCCAAAGTTGACAATTTTGTCAAAAGTTGACCTATTGGGTCAATGGGTGGTCACTTGGTCAACATTTGACTAGTTTGACTAAAATTGACTTTTTGGCCAAAAGTTGATCTATTGGGTCAATGGGTAGTGATTAGGTCAAAATTTGACTATTTTGACCAAAATTGACTTTTTGTTCAAAAGTTGTCTTATTAGGTCATACGTCGGTCATTGGGTTAAGAATTGACCATTTTGACCAAAGTTGAGCTTTTGGTCAAAAATAGACCTTTTAGGTCAATGGGTTAGCTTATTAGGTAAAAAATCGACCATCATGACCAAAGTCAATTTTTGGTCGAAAATCGATCTATTTGGTCAATGCGCAGTCATTAGATCAGATTTCGACTATTTTGGACTAAAATTGACTTTTTGTTCAAAATTTTGCTTATTGGGTCATACGTTAGTCATTCGGTCAAGAGTCGACCATTTCGACCAAAATCGACTTTTTGATCAAAAGTCAACTCTATTGGGTCAATCAGCTCAGTTATTGGGTAAAAAATTGTCCATTTTGATAAAAGTTGACTTTTTGGTCAAAAGTTGACCTTTTTGGTCAATGGGTGGTCATTTGGTAAAAAATTGACTATTTTGACCAAAATTGACTTTTTGTTCAAAAGTTGACTTAGTGGGTCATACGTTGGTCATTGGGTTAAAAATTGACCAGTTTGACCAATTTAACTTTTAGGTCAAAAGTTTAACTGTTTGGTCAATGGGTTAGTCATTGGGTCAAAAATTGACATTTTTTACAAAAGTTGACTTTTTAGTCAAAAGTTGTCCTATTTTGTTAATGGGTGTCATTTTGGTCAAAATTTGACTATTTTGTCCAAAATTAACTTTTTGTTCAAAACTTTACTTATTGGGTCATACGTTGGTCATTAGGTCACAACTTGACTATTTTGACCAAAATTGACTTTTTGTTAAAAGATTAACTTAGTGGGTCATATGTTGGTCATTGGGTTAAAAATTTACAAATTTAACCAAAGTTGACTTTTTGATCAAAAGTTGACGTATTGGATCAATGGGTCGGTCATCGGGTCAAAATTCACCATTTCGACTAAAGTCGATTTTTGGTCAAAAGTCGACTCGTTTCGGTCAATGGGCGGTCATTTGGTCGAAATTTGATGAATTTTGTCCAAAATTGACTTTTAGTTCAAAAACTCGACTTATCAAGTTAGCACGCTGGTCATTAGGTCAAGAATTGACCATTTTGACCAAAATTATCTTTTTCGTCAAAAGTTGACCTATTGGGTCAATGGGTGATCATTAAATCAAAAATTGACAATTTTAACTGAAATTGACCATTTTGAACAAAGTTGATTTTTTGGTCAAAAGTTTACTTATCTGGTTAATGAGTTAATAATTGGGTCAAGGATTGACCTTTTTGACCAAAGATGACTTTTTGGTCAATGTTTGACTTATTGGGTCAATAATTTGTCATTAGGTCAAAAATTTAACCCATGGGGTCAACGGGGTGGTCATTGTGTTAGTGATTGGCCATTTTGACCAAAGTTGACTTTTTGGTCAAAAGTTGACCTATTTGGTCAATGGGTTGGTGAATGGTTCAAAAATTGTCCATTTTGACCAAAAGTTGACTTTTTGGTCAAAAGTTGAATTATTGAGCCAATGGGTGGTCATTAGGTCAAAAATTGACTATTCTAACCAAAATTGACTTTTTGGTCAAAAGTTGACCTATTTGGTCAGTGGGTTTATCATTGGGTCAACGATTAACCATTTTGACCAAAGTTGACTTTTGTAATGAGATCGATTTATCAGGTCAATAATCGGTCATTAATTAAAAAATTCATTATTTTGACCAAAATTGACTTTTTTTTGTTAAAAGTTGACCTATTTGGCCAATGTGTTGGTAATTGGGTCAAAGATTAATCATTTTGACTAAAGTTAACTTTTTGGTCAAATGTTGACATACTGGGTCAATGGGTTAGTCATTGGGTCAAGGATTGACCATTTAGACAAAAGTTGACTTTTTGGTCAGAGATTGGCTTACTAGGTTAATAATTGGTCATTAGGTAAAAAATTGACTATTTTTTACCAAAATTAACTTTTTGGTCAAAAGTTCACCTATTTGGTCCATGGGTTCGTCATAGGGTCAAAGATTGACCATTTTGACCAAAGTTGACTTTTTAATCAAAAGTTCACCTATTGGGTCAATGGGTTGGTCATTGGGTCAAGGATCAATAATTTTTACCAAAGTTGATTTTTTGCTCGTGAGATTGAATTTTGGGTCAATAATCGGTCATTAGGTTAAAAATTGATTATTTTAACAAAAATTAAGTTTTTGGTCAAAAAGTCGATACATCAGGTCAACTGGGAGGTCATTAGGTCGTAATTGACCATTTTGACCAAAGTTGTCTTTTTGGTCAAAAGTTCACTTATTTTTTCAAAGAGTTGGTAATTGGGTCAAGCATTGACCATTTTTACCGAAGATGACTTTTTGGTCAAAAGTTGATCTATTGGTTCAATGGGATGGTCATTGGGTCAAAAATAGATTTTTTTTGGTCAAAAGTTGACCTATTAGGCCAATGGGTTGATCATTGGGTCAAGGATTGATCAATTATACCAAATTGACTTTTTGGTCGAAAGTTGACATAATGGGTGAATGGTTGGTCGTTAGGTCAAAAATTGACCATTTTGACCAAAATTTACTTTTCGTCAAAAGTCGACTTTCTCGGTCAATAATCGGTCATTAGGTCAATAATTAACTATTTTGCCCAAAATTGACTTTTTGGTCAAAAGTTGACATACTGAGTCAATGGGTTGGTATTGCGTCAATGATTGACGATTTTGGCCAAAGTTAACTTTTTGGTCAAATGTTGACCTATTGGGTCAATTTGTTGTTATTGGGTCAAGGATTGACCATTTTGACTAAAGTTGACATTTTGGTCATTGGGTCAGAAATTAACCTTTTCTACCCAAGTTGACTTTTTGGTTAAAAGTTCATCTATTTTGTCAATGGGATGGTCATTGGAAAACAAAATTAACTATTTTGACCCATATTGACTTTTTCGTCAAAAGTTGACCTATTTAGTCAGTGGGTTAGTGATTGGGTCAAGGATTGACCATTTTGACCAAAGTTGTCTCATTCGCCAAAAGTCGACCTATCAAATGGCTTGTTATTGGGTCGAAATTAACCATTTCAAGTAAAGTTTACATTTTGCTTAAAAGTCGACCTCACCGGGTCAATGGGTCGGTTGTTAGGTTAAAAATCGACTATTTTGACCAAAATTTATTTTTTTGTCAAAAGCCGAAAGCATTCGGCAGGAATGTCATTGTGTTAAAGATCGACTCATTTTGACCAAAATTGTTATTTTGGTTAAAAGTTGACCCATTGGGTCAATGAGGTGTTCGTTATGTCAAAAATTGACTTTTGGTCAAAAGTTGACATATTAGGTCAATGGGATGGTCATTTGGTAAAGGATTGACCATTCTGACCTAAGTTGATTTTTTGGTCAGAGATAGACTTATTAGGTCAATAATTGGTCATAAGGTCAAAAATTATTTATTTTGACCAAAATTAAATGTTTTGTCAAAAGTTAACCCATTGGGTTAACGGGGCGGCCATTTCGTCAAGAATTGACCATTTTCGACCAAAGATGCCTTTTTGGTCAAAAGTTGACCTTTGGGTCAATGGGTTGGTCATTAGGTAAACAATTGACCATTTTGACTAAAGTTGACTTTTTGGTCAAAAGTTGACCTATTGGGCAATGGGTGGTAATTAGGTAAAAAATTTACGATTTTGACCAAATTTGACTTTTTGGTCAAAAGTTTACCGATTAGGTCAATAAGGTTTCATCATTGGGTCAAGGATTGACCTTTTTGAACAAAAATTGATTTTTTGGTCAGTAAGATTGACTTATTGGGTCAATAATTGGTCATTAAGTCAAAATTTTGCTACTTTGACCAAATGTGACTTTTTGGTCAAAAGTTGACTTATTGGGTCAATGGGTTGGTCATTGCATAAGAGGTTAACCATTTTGACCAAACTTGACTTTTTGGTCAAAAGTTAACTTATTGGATCAATTGGGTGGTCATTTGGTCGAAAATTGACTATTTTGACCAAAATTGAATTTTTTGTTAAAAGTTCACCCATTAGGTCAACAAGGAGGTAATTGGGTCAGAAATTGTTCATTTTGATCGAAGTTGACTTTTTGGTCAAAAGTTGTCATATTTAGTCAATGAGTTCGTATTGGGCCAAGAATCGACCATTTTACCTGGTTAACTTTTTTGGTCAAAAGTCGACTTATTGGGTCAATGGGTTGATCATCGGGTCAAGGATCGGACCATTTCGACCAAAGTCGATTTTTGGTCGAGATCGACTTATCGGGTCAACGGGTTACTATTGGGTTAAAAATTGACCATTTTGACCAAAGTTGACTTTGTGGTCAAAATTTGATCTATTGGGTGGTCATTAAGTCAAAAATTGACTATTTTGAACAAAATTGACTATTTTGAACAAAAGTGACTTTTTGGTCAAAAGTTGACCTATTAGGCCAATGGAATGGTCATTGAGTCAAGAATGATCATTTATACCAAATCGACTTTTGGCAAAAAAGCTGACATATCGAGTGAATGGGTTGGTGGATTGTCGAAATCGACCATTTTGACTAAAATTAATTTTTAGTTAAAAGTCGGCTTATTGGTTCAATAAATGGTCATAAGGTCAATAATCGATTATTTTCGCTTCAAAAAATGACTTTTTTGGTCGAAGGTCGACCTATTGGGTCAATGGGCTGGTATTGCGTCAAGGATTGACAATTTTGACCAAAGTTGTCTTTTTGGTCAAATTTTAACCTATTGGCTCAACTAGTTGCTCATCGGGTTAAGGATTAACCATTTTGACCAATGTTGACTTTTTGGTTATTGGGTCAGAAATTAAACTTTTCGACCAAAGTTGACTTTTTGGTCAAAAGTTCATTTATTTGATCAATGGCATGGACATTGGTAAAAAATTGACTAGTTTGACCAACATAGACTTGTTGGTCAAAATTTGACCAATTTAGTCAATGGGTTGGTGATTGGGTCAAGGAATGACCATTTTGAGCAAAGTTGTCTATTTGACCAAAAGTCGACTTATCATTGTCAATGAGTTCGTTATTGGGTCGAAATCGAGCCATTTCAACTAAAGGTTTACTTTTTGCTTAAAGGTTGACCTATCAGATAATCGGGTGGTTATTAGGTTAAAAATTGACTTTTTTTGACCAAAATTTACTTTTTTGTCAAAAAGTTGACCAATTGGGTGGGAATGTCATTGTGTCAAGGATTACCATTTTGACCAAAATTGATATTTTGTTTAAAAGTTGACCCATTAGGTCAATGGGGTGTTCATTAGGTCAAAAATTGACTATTTTGACCAAAATTGACTTTTGGTCAAAAGTTGACATATTGGGTCAATGGGTAGGTCATTTGGTCAAGGATTAACCATTTTGACCAAAGTTGATTTTTTGGTCAGAGATAGACTTATTGGGTCAATAAATGGTCATTAGGTCAAAAATAGTTTATTTTGACCAAAATTAAATTTTTTGTCAAAAGTCGATTAATCAGATCAATCTGATTGGTCATTTGGTCAAGAATTGACCATTTTGACCAAAGAAGACTTTTTGGTCAAAAGTTGACCTATTGGGTCAATGAGTTGGTCATTAGGTCAAAAATTGACCATTTTGACTAAAGTTGACTTTTTGGTCAAAAGTTGACTTTTTGGTCAAAAGTTGACTTTTTGGTCAAAAGTTGACCTATTGGGTCAATGGGTGGTCATCAGGTAAGAAATTTACTATTTTGACCAAAATTGACATTTTGGTCCAAAAGTTTACCAATTAGGTCAATAGGTTTGTCATTGGGTCAAGGATTGATCATTTTGAACAAAGTTGATTTTTTGGTCAGAGAGATTGACTTATTGAGTCAATAATTGGCCTTTAGGTAAAAAATTAGCTATTTTGACCAAATTGACTTTTTCGTAAAAAGTTGACCTATTCGGCCAAAGGGTTGGTCATTGGGTCAGAAGTTGACCAATTTGACCAAAGTTGACTTTTTAGTCAAAAGTTAACCTATTGAGTCAATTGGGAGGTCATTAGGTCAAAAATTGACTATATTGACCAAAATTGACTTTTTGGTCAAAAGTTGACCTCTTGGGTCAATGTGATGATGGTCATTTTGTCAAAAATGGAATTATTTAACCAAAATTGACCTTTTTGGTCAAAAGTTGACCTGTTGGGTCTTTAGGTCAAAGATTAACTATTTTGACCATAGTTAAGTTTTTGGTCAAAAGTTTATCTATTGGGTCAATGGGTTGGTCATTGGGTCAAGGATTGGCCATTTTGACCAAAGTTGACTTTTTTGTTAGTCTTATTGGGTCAAAAATTGGTCATTATGTCAAAAATTGAATCTTTGGTCAAACGTTGACCCATTGGGTCGATGTGGTGGTCATTGGGTCAGAAATTGACAATTTTGACCAAAGTTTAGTTTTTGGTCAAATGATGACATATTGGGTCAATGGGGTGGTCATTAGGTAAAAAATTGACTATATTGACCAAAATTAATTTTTTGGTCAAAAGTTGACCTATTGTGTGAATGTCATTGTTTGAAGGATTAACTATTTTGACTAAAGTTCACTTTTGATCAAAAGTTGACCTGTTAGGTCAATGAGTTGGTCATTGGGTCAATGATTGACCCTTTTGACAAAAGTTAACCTTTTGGACAGAGATTGACTTATTAGGTCAATAATTGGTCATTATGTCAAAAATTGACTATTTTGATCAAAAGTTGACCTAATGGTTCTATTGGTTTTTCATTGGGTCAAGGATTTACTATTTTCACCAAAGTTAACATTTTCGTCAAAGGTTAACATTTTGGTCAAAAGTTGACATTTTGGTCAAAACTTGACATATTGGTTTAATGGGTTGATCAATGGGTCATAAATTGATCATTTTTACCAAACTTAACTTTTTGGTGAAAAGTTTAGTTATTGGGTTAATGGGGTGGTCATTACGTCAAAAATTGATAATTTTGACAAAATTTAACTTTTTGGTCAAAAGTTGACGTATTTGGTCAAGGGGTTGGTCTTTGGGTAAAGGATTGGCCATTTTGACCAAAGTTATCTTTTTTGTCAAAAGTTGACCTATTTGAATAATGGGTTGGTCATTGAGTAAAAGATTGACAATTTCAACCAAAGTTGACTTTTTGGTCAAAGATTGACTTTTTGGTCAAAGATTGACTTATTGGGTCAATAATTGGTCATTCGGTTTAGAATTGATCTTTTTGACTTAAATTTATTTTTTGATCAAAAGTTGAGCAATCGGGTCAATTGGGTGGTCATTATGTCAGAAATTAATCATTTTGATAAAACATGACTTTTTGTCAAAAATTAACCTACTGGGTTAATGAGTTGTTCATTGGGTAAAAATTTGATAATTTTGACCAAACTTGACTTTTTTTGTCAAAGTTGACTTATTGGTTAATGGAGTAGTCATTAGGTAAAAAATTAACTATTTTGACCAAAATTGACATTTTGGTCGAAGGTTGGCATTTTGGGTCAATGGGTTGTTCATTGGGTCAAGGATTGACCATTTTGACCAAAGTTACATTTTTGGTCAAAAGTTGACCTATTGGGTTAATGAGTTGGTTATTTGGTCAAGTATTTACCATTTGGAACAAAGTTGACTTTTTGGTCATTAGGTCAAAAATTAACAATTTTGACTAAGGTTGACTTGTTGGTCAAAAGTTCATCTATTTGGTCAACGGGATGGTTATTAGGTCAAAAATTGACTATTTTGACCAAAATTAACTTTTTTTGTCAAAAATTGAGCTATTCAGTCAAAGGGTTAGTCATTGGGTCAAGGATTAACCATTTTGACTAAAGTTGACCTTTTTGTCAGAGATTGAATTATTGGGTAAATAATTGGTCATTAGGTCAAAAATTAAATTTTTGGTCAAAAGTTTACCCGTTGGGTTAATGGTATTGTCATTGTGTAGAAATTGACCATTTTGACCAAAGTTAACTTTTTGGTCAAAAGTTGATTTATTGGGTCAATGGGTTGGTCATTGGGTCAAGGATTGACCATTTTGACCAAAGTTGACTTTTTGGTTAGAGTTTGACTTACTAGGTCAATAATTGGTCAATAGGTTAAAATTGACTATTTTGACCAAAATTAACTTTTTGGTTAAAAGTTGACCTATTGGGTTAATGTGTTGGTCATTGGGTCAAGGATTGACCATTTCGACCAATATTGAGTTTTTGGTCAAAAGTTAAAGTATTTGGTTAATGGGTTGGTCAATTGGTCAAGGATTGACCATTTTGACCAAAGTTGACTTTTTAATTAGAGATTGACTTATTGGGTCAATAATTGGTCATTGGGTGAAAAATTGATTATTTTGACCGAAATTGAATTTTTGGTCAAAAGTTGACACGTTAGGTCATGGCGGTGGTCATTGTGTCAGAAATTGACCATTTTGACCAAAGATTGTTTTTTGGTCAAAATTTGACCTATTTAGGTCAATGACGTTGTCATTAGATCAAAAATTGACAATTTGAACACAATCGACTTTTTTATCAAAAGTTAATCTTTTAAGTCAATGGGTTGGTCATTGGGATAGAAATTGACCATTTTGACCAAAGTTGATTTTTTTTTCAAAAATTAACCTATTGGGTTAAAGGGTGGTCATTAGGTCAAAAATTAACTATTTTGAGCAAAATTGACTTTTTGGTCAAAAGTTGACCTATTGGGTGAATGTGTTGGTCTTTGAGTCAAGGTTTGACCATTTTGACAAAATTTGTCTTCTTGGTGAAAAGTTGACCTATTAGGTCAATCGGATGGTCATTGGGTCAAGGATTAACCATTTTGACCAAAGTTGACTTTTTGGTCAGAGATTGACTTATTGGGTCAATAATTCATCATTAGGTCAAAAATTGATTATTTTGATAAAAATTGAATTTTTGGTCAAAAGTTGACCCATTGGGTCAACGAGGTGATTATTGAGTCAGAAATTGACCATTTTGACCGAAGTTAACTTCTTGGTCAAAAGTTAACCTATTTTGTCAATGAGTTGGTAATTGGGTTAGAATTAACCATTTTGACCAAAGATGACTTTTTGGTCAAAAGTTAATCTTTTGAGTCAATGGGTTGGACATTGGGTGAAAATTTGACCATTTTGACCAAAGTTGACTTTTTGGTCAAAAGTTGACCTATTGGGTCAATTGGTGGTCATTAGGTCAAAAATTAAGAATTGACTTATTTAACAGAGATTGACTTATTTGGTCAATAATTTTTCATTAATTCAAAAATTGATTAATAATTCAAAATTTTGGTCATTAGGTCAACAAATGACTAATTTGACAAAAATTAAATTTTGGGTCCAAAGTTGACCCATTGTGTCAACGGGGTGGTCATTGGGTCATAAATTGACAATTTTTACCAAAGTTGACTTTTTGGTCAAAAGTTAACCATTGGGTCAATGAGTTGGTCATTGGGTCAAAATTGACTATTTTGACAAAAGTTGACTTTCAGGTCAAAAGTTGATTTATTGAGTCTATGAGTGGTCATTTAGTCAAAAATTGATTATTTTAACCAAAATTGACTATTTGGTCAAAAGTTGACCTATAGGGTCAATGGGTTTATCATTGGGTCACAGATTGACCATTTTGACCAAAGTTAACTTTTTGGTCAGAGATTGACTTATTGGGTCAATAATTGGTCATTATGTCAAAAAATAACTATTTTTTACCAAAATTGAATTTTTGGTCAAAAGTTAACCCATTGGGTCAACGGGGTGGTCATGTGGTCAGAAATTGAATATTTTGACCGAAGTTGACTTTTTGGTCAAAAGTTGACCTATTTAGTCCATAAGTTGGTAATTTAGTCAAGAATTGATCGTTTTGATCAAAGATGACTTCTTGGTCAAAGGTTGACCTATTTGGTAAATGAGTTGGTTATTGGGTAAAAAATTAAGCATTTTGACCAAAGTTGAATTTTTGGTCAAGAGTTGACCTATTAGGTCAATGGGTGTTCATTAGGTTAAAAATTGACTATTTTGATAAAAATTAACTTTTTAGTCAAAAGTTGACTTATTAGTTCAATGGGTTTGTCATTGTGTCAAGGATTGACCATTTTGACCAATGATGACTTTTTGGTTAGAGATTGACTTATTGGGTCAATAATTTGTCTTTAGTTCAAAAATTGATTATTTTGACAAAAAAATGACTTTTAGTTCAAAAGTTGACTCATTAGGTCAAATGGGAGGTCAATGGGTCAGAAACTGACCATTTTGACCAAAATTGATTTTTTGGTCAAAAGTTCATATATTTGGTTCATGAGTTGGTAATTGGGTCAGGAATTAACCATCTTGACCAAAGATGACTTATTGGTCAAAAGTTAACTAATTGGGTCAATGGGTTGGTCATCGGGTCAAAAATTGACCATTTTGACCAAAGTGGACTTTTTGGTCGAAAGTTGACCTGTTGGGTCAATGGGTGGTCATTAGGTCAAAAATTGACTACTTTGACCAAGTTTGACTTTTTGGTCAAAAGTTGACCTATTGGGTCAACAGGTTGGTCATTGGGTTATGGATTGACCATTTTGACCAAAGTTGACTTTTTGGTTAAAGATTGATTTATTGGTTCAATAATTGGTCATTTGGTGAAAAATTGATTATTTTGACCAAACGTTTAATTTTTGGTCAAAAGTTAACCCACTGGGTCAACAGGGAGGTCATTGGGTTAGAAATTATCCATTTTGACCAAAGTTAAATTTTTGGTCAAAAGTTAACCTATTTGGTCAATGAGTTGGAAATTGGGTCAAGAATTGACCATTTTGATCGAAGATGAATTTTTTGGTCAAAAGTTGACCTATTGGGTCAAAAGGATGGTCATTGGGTAAAAAATTCACCATTTTGACCAAAATTGACTTTTTTTCAAATGTTGACATATTGGGTCAAACGTTGGTCATTGGGTCAAGAATTGACTATTTTGACCAAAGTTGACTTTTTGGTCAAAAGTTGACCTATTGGGTCAAAGGTTTGGTCATTGGGTCAAGGTTTGACCATTTTAACCAAAGTTGACTTTTTGGTCAATAGTTGACCTATTGGGTCAATGGTTTGGTCATTGGGTCAGAAATTGACCATTTTTTCCAAAGTTAACTTTTTGGTCAAAAATCGACCTATTTTGTCATTGAGTTAGTAATTTGGTCAAGATTTAACCCTTTTTACCAAAGATGACTTTTTGGTCAAAAGTTGACCTTCTGGGTCAATGGGTTGGTCATTGGGTTAAAAATTGACCATTTTGACTAAAATTGACTTTTGGTCGCAAGTTGACCTATTGGGACAATGTGTTCGTCATTGGGTAAAAAATTAACCATTTAGACTAGAGTTGACTTTTGGGTCAAAAATTGACCCTTTGGGTCAATGGGTGGTTCTTAGGTCAGAAATTGACTATTTTGACCAAAATTAACTTTTTAGTCAAAAGTTGAGATATTGGGTCAATGGGTTTGTCATTAGATCAAGGATTAACCATTTTAACCAAAGTTGACTTTTTGGTCAGAGATTGACTAATTGGGTCAATAATTGGTCATTAATTCAAAAATTGACTATTTTGATCAAAATTGACTTTTTGTTCAAATGTTGACATATTAGGCTAATGGGTTGGTCATTAGGTCAAGGTTTGATCATTTTAACCAAAGTTGACTTTTTGGTCAAAAGTTGACCTATCAAGTCAATAGGTCGGTTATCGGGTCAAGGATTGACCATTTTGACTAAAGTTGACTTTCGGTCAAGAGATTCGCTTATCGGGTAAATAATTGGTCATTGAGGTCAAAAATCGATCATTTTGACCAAAATCGACTTTTCGTCAAAAGTTGACCTATCAAGTCAATGGATTCGTTATCAGGTAAAAAATCGACCATTTTGACCAAAATCGACTTTTGGTCAAAAGTTAACCTATTGGGTCAATGGGTGGACATTAGGTCAAAAAATGATAATTTTGACCAAAATTGACTTTTTGGTCAAAAGTTGACCTATTCGGTCAATAGGTTGGTAATTGGGTCATCGATTGATCATTCTGACCAAAGTTGTCTTTTCGGTCAAAAGTTGACCTATTTAGGTCAATGAGGCGGTCATTAGGTCAAAAATTGACAATTTTGAGCAAAATTGACTTTTTGGTCAAAAGTTGACCTATTAGGTCAATGGGTTAGTAATTGGATCAAAGATTAACAATTTTTGCCAAAGTTGACTTTTTGATCAAAAGTTAACAAATTAGGTTAATGGTTGGTCTTTGGATCAATGATTAACCATTTTTACCAAAGTTAACATTTAGGTCAAAATTTAACCTATTGGATCAATAATTGGTCATTAGGTCAATAATTAACTATTTTGACAAAAATTGACTATTTTGTCAAAAGTTGATCTATTTGGTCAATGGGTTGGTCATTGGGTTAAGGATTGGCCATTTTGACCAAAGTTGACTTTTGGTTGAGATCGACAAATCGGATCAATAATTGGCCAGGAGGTCAAAAATATACTATTTTGACCGAAATTGACTTTATGTTTCAAAAGTTGACTTATTAGGTCAATGCGTTGGTCATTGGGCGAAGAATCGACCATTTTAACTAAAGTCGACTTTTAGTCAAAAGTTGACCCATCAGGTCAATAAGTTGGTCATTGGGTCAAAAATTGATCATTTTGACAAAAGTTGACTTTTTGGTCAAAATTTGACCTATTTAGTGGTCATTAGGTCAAAATTTGACTATTTTGACAAAAATTGACTTTTTCTTCAAAAGATCACTTATTGGGTCACAAGGGCATTCGATTAAGAATTGAGCATTTAGCCAAATTTGACTTTTTAGTCAAAAGTTGACTTATTGGGCCAATGGGTGGTCATTAGGTCAAAATTTGACTAGTTTGACTAATATTGACTTTTTGGTCAAATGTTGACCTATTGGGTCTATAGGTGGTCATTAGGTCAAAATTTGACTATTTTGTTCAAAATTAACTTTTTGTTCAAAAGTTGACTAATTGGGTCATACGTTGGTCATTGGGTTAAGAATTGACCATTTTGACCAAAGTTGACCTTTTGGTAACAAGTTGACCTTTTGGGTCAATGGGTTAGTCATTGGGTAAAAAATTGACCATTTTGACCAAAGTTGACTTTTTGATCAAAAGTTGACCTATCTGGTCAATGGGTGGTCATTAGGTCAAAATTTGACTATTTTGACCAAAATTGACTTTTTGTTAAATATTTTACTTATTGGGTCATACATTGGTTATTGGGTCAAGAGTTGTTCATTTAGACCAAAATTGACTTTTTGGTCAAAAGTTGACCTATTGGGTCAATCGGTTGGTCATTTTAACTAAAGTTGACTTTTTGGTCAAAAGTTGACGTATTTGGTCAATGGGTCGGTCATTAGGTCAAAAATCGAATATTTTCGACCAAAATCGACTTTTTGTTCAAAAGTTGACTATAGTCATACGCGTCATATCGTTAAGGATTACTATTTTGACCAAAGTTGACTTTTTGGTCAAAAGTCGGCTAATTGGGTCAATGGGTCGGTCATTAGGTAAAATATCGACCATTTCGACCAAAGTCGACTTTTTGGTCAAAAGTCAATATATTTGGTCAATCGGCGATCATTCGGTCAAAATTCGACAATTTTGTCCAAAATTGACTTTTTGTTCAAAACTTAACTTATTGGGTTATATGTTGGTCATTGGGTCAAGAATTGACCATTTTGACTAAAATTATCTTTTTGGTCAAAAGTTGATCTATTGGGTCAATGGGTGGTCATTAAGTCAAAAAATTATAATTTTGACTGAAATTGACTTTTTGGTCAAAAGTTGGCGTATTGGGTCAATGAGTTTGTCATTGGTTTAAGGATTGACCATTTTGACCAAAGTTTACTTTTTGGTCTGAGATTGACTTATTAGGTCAATGAGTGGTCATTAGGTCAAAATTTGACTATTCTAACCAAAATTGACTTTTTCTTCAAAAGTTGACTTATTGGGTCAATACGTTGGTCATTATGTCAAGAATTGACCATTTTCACCAAAGTTGACTGTTTGGTTAAAAGTTGAGCTATTGGGTCAATGGGTAGTCATTGGGTAAAAAATTTACCATTTCGATCAAAGTTGACTTTTTTGTCAAAAGTCGACCTATTCGGTCAATGGGTTATCATTAAGTCAAAATTCGACTATTTTCGACCAAAATCGACTTTTTATTCAGAATTTTACTTATTGGGTCATACGTTACCATCGGGTCAAGAGTCGACCATTTTCGACCAAAATTGACTTTTTGGTCAAAAGTTGACCTATTGGGTCAAAGGTTTGGTCACTGGGTTAAAAATTGACCATTTTGACCAATGTTGACTTTTTTGTCAGAGATTGACTTATCGGGTCAACAATTGGTCATTAATTCAAAAGTTGACTATTTTGACCAAAATAGACTTTTTGTTTAAATATTCATTGGGTTGGTCATTGGGTCAAGGTTTGATCATTTTAACCAAAGTTGACTTTTTTGTCAATAGTTGACCTATTTGGTCAATTGGTAGGTCATTGGGTTAAGGATTGACCATTTTGACTAAAGTTGACTTTTTTTGTCAAATATTTACTTACTAAGTTAAAAATTTCTCACTATGTCAAAAATTGACAATTTTGACCAAAATTTACTTTTTGGTAAAGAGTTGACCTATTCGGTCAATGGGTTGGTCATTGGGTAAAAAATTGACCATTTTGACCAAAATTGAGTTTTTGGTCAAAAGTTGACCTAGTGGGTCAGTTGGTGGTCATTAGGTCAAAAATCGAGTATTTTGACAAAAATTGACTTTTTGGTCAAAAGTTGACATATTGGGTCAATGGGTTAGTTATTGGGTCAAGGATTGATCATTTTGACCAAAGTTGTCTTTTCGATCAACAATTGACCTATTTAGTTCAATGAGGCGGTCTTTAGGTCAAAAATTGACAATTTGTGTCAAAATTGACATTTTGGTCAAAAGTGGAGCTATTGAGTCAATGGGTTGATCATCGGGTCAAAGATTAACCATTTTCGCCAAAGTTTACTTTTACACAAAAGTCGACAAATCGGGTTAATGGGTTGGTCATCGAATCAATGTTTGACCATTTTTACCAAAGTTGACATGTAGGTCAAAATTAACCTATGGGATCAATAATTGGTCATTAGGTTAAAAATTCACAATTTTGACCAAAATCGATCTATTCGTCAAAAGGTGATCTATTTGGTCAATGGATTGGTGATCTGGGTTAAGGATCGACCATTCCGACCAAAGTGACTTTTGGATCGAAGATCGGCTGATCGGGTTAATAATTGTCAAGTAGGTAAAAAATCGACTATTTCGACCAAAATCGACTTTATGTTCAAAAGTCAATTTATCGGGTCAAGCGTTGGTCATTCGGTCAAGAATGAACCATTTTGACCTAAGTCGACTTTGCGACAAAAGTTAACCTATTGGGTCAATGGGTTCGTCATTGGGTCAAAAAATGACCATTTTGACCAAAGTTGTCTTTTTGGTCAAAAGTTGACCTATTTGGTTAATGAGTTGTCATTAGGTTAAAATTTAACTATTTTGACCAAAATTAACTTTTTCTTCAAAAGTTCGATCGATCGGTCAAACGCCGGTCATGTGGTCAAGAATCGACCATTTTAACCAAGGATGACTTTTGGTCAAAAGTCGACCTATTGGGTAAACGGGTGGTCATTAGGTCAAAATTTGACTATTTTGACGAAAATCGACTTTTTGGTCAAAACTTAACCTATTAAGTCAATGCTTTTATTATCGGGTCAATGTTTCGAGCATTTTGACTAAAATTGACCTTTTGTTCAAAAGTCGATCTATTTGGTAAATGGGTTGGTCATTAGGTCGAATAATTGACCATTTCGACCAAAGTCGACTTTTGGTCAAAAATCGGACTATTTTATCAATGAGTTGGTAATTGGGTAAATATTTGACCATTTTCACCAAAGATAATTTTTTGGTCAAAAGTTGAATTATTTGGTCAATGGGTTACTCATTGGCTTAAGAATTGACCATTTTGACCAAAATTGACTTTTTGGTCAAAAGTTGACATGTTGGATCAACGGGCGGTCATTAGGTCAAAAATCGAATATTTTGACTAAAATTAAATTTTTGGTCAAAAGTTAACATATTGCGTCAATGGGTTGGTTATTGGGTCACAATTGATCATTCTGACCAAAGTTGTCTTTTCGGTCAAAAGTTAACCTATTTAGGTCAATGAGACAGTCATTAGGTAAAAAATTGACAATTTTTAGCAAAATTGACTTTTTGGATAAAAGTTGACCGATTAGGTCAATGGGTTGGTCATTGTGTCAAGGATTAACCATTTTTGCCAAAGTTGACTTTTTGGCCAAAAGTTGACAAATTGGTTCATTGGGTTGGTCATTAAATCAATGATTGACCATTTTTACCAAAGTTGACATTTAGGTCAAAATTTAACCTATTAGATTAATAATTGATTATTCGGTCAAAAATTGACTATTTTGATAAAAATTGACTATTTAGACAATAGTTGATCTATTTGGTCAATGGGTTGGTCTTTGGGTTAAGGATTCACCAATTTGACCAAAGTTGACTTTTTGGTCAGAGATTGACTGATTGGGTCAATAATTGGTCAGCAGGTCAAAAATATACTATTTTGACCAAAATTGACTTTATGTTTCAAAAGTTGACTTATTAGGTCAATGCATTGGTCATTGGGTCAAGAATGGACCATTTTGACTAAAGTTGATTTTTTGGTCAAAAGTTGACCTATTGGGTCAATGGGTTGGTCATTGGGTAAAAAACTGACCATTTTGACAAAAGTTAACTTTTTGTCAAAATTTGACCAATTTGGTTAATGGATGGTCATTAGGTCAAAATTTGACTATTTTAACAAAAATTGATTTTTTTGATCAAAATTGACTTTTTGTTCGAAAGTTGACTTATTGGGTCATGCGTTGGTCATTCGGTCAAGAATTGACCATTTGGCCAAAGTTGACTTTTTGGTCAAAAGTTGACCTATTAGGTCAATGGGTAGTCATTAGGTCAAAATTTGACTAGTTTAACTAAAATTGACTTTTTGGCCAAAAGATGACCTATTGGGTCAATGGGTGGTCTTTAGGTCAAAATTTGATTATTTTGACCAAAATTGGCTTTTTGTTCGAAAGTTGACTTATTGGGTTATACGTTGGTCATTGGGTCGGGAATTGAAAATTTTGGCCAAAGTTGACTTTTTGGTTAAAAGTTGACCTTTTGGGTCAATGGGTTGGTCATTGGATGAAAAATTGACCATTTTAACCAAAGTTGACTTTTTGGTCAAAAGTTCACCTATTTGGTTAATGGGTGGTAATTAGGTCAAAATTTGACTATTTTGACCAAAATTGACATTTTGTTCAAAATTTTACTTATTGGGTCATACGTTGGTCATTGGGTCAAGAGCTCACCATTTTAACCAAAAAAGATTTTTTGGTAAAAAGTTGACCTATTGGGTCAACCGGTTGGTTATTGGGTAAAAAATTAACAATTTTGACCAACGTTGACTTTTTGGTCAAAAGTTGAACTATTTGGTTAATGGGTGGTCATTAGGTCAAAAATTGACTATTTTGATCAAAATTGACTTTTTGTTCAAATATTGACCTATTAGGCCATTGGGTTGGTCATTGGGTCAAGGTTTGATCATTTAACCAAAGTTAACTTTTTGGTCAAAAGTTGAGCTATTGGGTCAATTGGTTGGTGATTGGGTCAAGGATTGACCATTTTGACTAAAGTTGACTTTTTTTGGTCAGATATTTTCTTATTAGGATAATTGTTTGTCATTATGTCAAAAATTGACCATCTTGATCAAAATTGACTTTTTGGTCAAAAGTTGACCTATTAGGTCAATGGGTTGGTCATTGGGTTAAAAATTGACCATTTTGACCAAAATTGAGTTTTTGGTCAAAAGTTGACCTATTGGGTTAGTTGGTGGTCATTTGGTTAAAAATTAAGTATTTTGACCAAAGTTTACTTTTTGCTCAAAAGTTGACCTATTGGGTCAATGGGTTGGTAATTGGGTCAAGGATTGATCATTTTGACCAAAGTTGTCTTTTCGGTCATTAGTTAACTTATTTAGTTCAATGAGGCGGTCATTAAGTCAAAAATTGACAATTTGGATCAAAATTGACTTTTTTGTCAAAAGTTGACCTATTGGGTCAATGGGTTGGTCATTGGGTTAAAGATTAACAATTTTTGCCAAAGTTTACTTTTTAGTCAAATGCTGACAAATTAGGTCAATGGGTTGGTAATTGGATCAATGCTTGACTATTTTTACCAAAGTTGACATTTAGGTCAAAATTTAACCTATAAGATCAATAATCGGTCATTAGGTAAAAAATTAACAATTTTGACTAAAATTTACTATTTGATCAAAAGGTGATCTATTTGGTCAATGGGTTGGT
This sequence comes from Papilionanthe hookeriana x Papilionanthe teres, assembly GCA_022702705.1. Classification (NCBI taxonomy): domain Eukaryota; kingdom Viridiplantae; phylum Streptophyta; class Magnoliopsida; order Asparagales; family Orchidaceae; genus Papilionanthe; species Papilionanthe hookeriana x Papilionanthe teres. The sequence continues at coordinate 66,652,140 of CM040434.1, read as the reverse complement.
CATTGGGTTAAGGATTGACCATTTTGACCAATGTTGACATTTTGGTTAGAGATTGACTGATTGGATCAATAATCGGTGAGTAGGTAAAAAATCGATTATTTTTACCAAAATTGACTATATGTTTTAAAAGTTGACTTATTAGGTCAATGCGTTGGTCATTGGGTCAAGAATCGACCATTTTGACTAAAGTTCGCTTTTTCGTCAATACTTGACCTATTGGGTCAATGGGTTGGTCATTGGGGAAAAAATTGACCATTTTGATAAAAGTTGACTTTTTGGTTAAAATTTGACCTATTAGGTGAATGTGTGGCCATTAGGTAAAAATTTGACTATTTTGACCAAAATTGACTTTTTTGACTAAAATTGACTTTTTGTTCAAAAGTTGACTTATTGGGTCATATGTTGGTCTTTCGGTCAAGAATTTACCATTTGGCCAAAGTTGACTTTTTGGTCAAAAGTTGACCGATTAGGTCAATGGGTGGTCATTAGGTCAAAATTTGGCTAGCTCGACTAATAATGACTTTTTGGCCAAAAGTCGACTTATCGGGTCAATGGGTGGTCATTAGGTCAAAATTTGACTATTTTGACCAAAATTGACTTTTTGTTCAAATGTTGACTTGTTGGTTCATACGTTGGTCAATGGGTCAAGAATTGACCTTTTTTACCAAAGTTGACTTTTTGGTCAAAAGTTGACCTTTTGGGTCAATGGTTTGGTCATTGGGTAAAGAATTGACCATTTTGACCAAAGTTGACTTTTTGGTCAAAAGTTCACCAATTTGGTCAAAGGGTGGTAATTAGGTCAAATTTGACTATTTTGACCAAAATTGATTTTTTGTTCAAAATTTTACTTATTGGGTCTTAAGTTGATCATTGGGTCAAGAGTTGACCATTTTGTCCAAAATTGACTTTTTGGTCAAAAGTTGACCTATTGGGTCAATCAGTAGGGCATTGGGTCAAAAATTGACCATTTTGACCAACGTTGACTTTTTGGTCAAAAGTTGAACTATTTGGTCAATGGGTGGTCATTAGGCCAAAGTTTGACTATTTTGACCAAAATTGACTTTTTGTTCAAAAGTTGACTTATTGGGTCATACTTTGGTCATTGGGTTGAGAATTGATCATTTTGACCAAAGTTGACTTTTTGGTCAAAAGTTGACCTAATAGGTCAATGTGTTGGTCATTGGGTAAAAAATTGACCGTTTTGACCAAAGTTGACTTTTTGGTCAAAAGTCGATCTATTAGACAATGGATGGTCATTTGGTCAAAATTTGATTATTTTAACCAAAATTAACTTTTTGTTCAAAACTTAACTTATCGGGCATACGTTAGTCATTGTGTGAAGAATTGACCATTTTAACCAAAATTATCTTTTTGGTCAAAAGTTGACCTCTTGGTTCAATGGGTGGTCATTAAGTTAAAAATTGACTATTTTGACCAAAATTGACTTTTTGGTCAAAAGTTGGCGTATTGGGTAAATGCGTTTGTCATTGGGTCAAGGATTGACCATTTTGACCAAAGTTGACTTTTTGGTCAAAAGTTGACCTATCGGATCGATGGGTGGTCCTTAGGTTAGAAATTGACTATTTCTACCAAAATTAACTTTTTGGTCAAAAGTTGACCTATTGGATCAATGTATTTGTCATTGGGTCAAAGATCGACCATTTTGACTAAAGTTGACTTTTTGATCGATGATTGACTTATTGGGTCAATAATTTGTCATTAATTCAAAAATTGACTATTTTGACCAAAATTAACTTTTTGTTCAAATGTTAACCTATTAGGTCAATGGGTTGGTCATTAGGTCAAGGATTGATCATTTTAACCAAAGTTGATTTTTTTGTCAAAAGTTGACCTATTGGGTCAATGGGTTGGTCATTAGGTTAGGGATTGACCATGTTGACTAAAGTTGACTTTTTGGTCAAAGATTTGCTTACTGGGACAAAATTGGTCATTAGGTCAAAAATTTATCTTTTTTACTAAAATGGACTTTTTGGCCAAAAGTTGACCTATTGGGTCAATGGGTTGGTCATTGGGTTAAAAATTAACCATTTGGAACAATATTGACTTTTTGGTCCAAAGATAACATATTGGGTCAATGGGTGCTGATTAGGTCAAAAATCAAGTATTTTGACCAAAATCGACTTTTGGTCAAAAGTTGACCTATTGGGTCAATAGGTTGGTAATTGGGTCAAGGATTGATCATTCTGACAAAAGTTGTCTTTTCAATTCAAAAGTTGACCTATTTAGGTCAAAGAGGCGGTCATTAGGTCAAAAATTGACAATTTTGAGGAAAATTAACTTTCTGGTCAAATGTTGACCTACTAGGCCAATGGGTTGGTCATTGGGTCAAGGATTGACAATGTTGGCCAAAGTTGACTTTTTAGTCAAAAGTTGACAGATTGGGTCAATGGTTTGGTCATTGGATCAATGATTGACTATTTTTACCAAAGTTGACATTTAGGTCAAAATTTAACCTTTTGGATCAACAATTGGTCATTAGGTCAAAATTTGACTACTTTGATAAAAATTGACTATTTGGTGAAAATTTGATCTATTTGGTCAATGGGTTGGTCATTGGGTCAGAAATTGACCATTTTGACCAAAGTTGACTTTTTTTTAAAAAATCGATCTATTTTGTCAATGAGTTGGTAATTAGGTAAATATTTGACAATTTTCACTAAAGATAACTTTTTGGTCAAAAGTTGACCTATTTGGTCAATGGGTTAGTCATTGGGTTAAGAATTGACCATTTTGACCAAAATTGACTTTTTGGTTAAAAGTTGACCTGTTGGGTCAATGGGCGGTCATTAGGTCAAAAATCTACTATTTTGACCAAAATTGACTTTTTGGTCAAAAGTTGACCTATTGCGTCAATGGGTTGGTTATTGGGTCACCATTGATCATTCTGACCAAAGTTGTCATTTCAGTCAAAAGTTGACCTATTTAGGTTAATGAGGCGTTCATTAGGTAAAAAACTGACAGCTTTGAGCAAAATTGACTTTTTGGTCAAAAGTTGACCTATTAGGTCAATGGGTTGGTCATTGGGTCAAGGATTAACCATTTTGGCCAAAGTTGACTTTTTGGTCAAAAGTTAACAAATTGGGTCAACGGGTTGGTCATTGGATCAATGATTGACCATTTTTACGAAAGTTGACATTTAGGTCAAAATTTAACTTATTGGATCAATAATTGGTCATTAGGTCAATAATTAACTATTTTGTCAAAAATTGACTATTTTGTCAAAAGTTGATCTATTTGGTCAATGGGTTGGTCATTGGGTTAAGGATTGGCCATTTTGACCAAAGTTGACTTTTTGGTCAGAGATTGACAAATTGGATCAATAATTGGTCAGGAGGTCAAAAATATACTATTTTGACCGAAATTGACTTTATGTTTCAAAAGTTGACTTATTAGGTCAATGCGTTGGTCATTGGGTGAAGAATGGACCATTTTAACTAAAGTTGACTTTTTAGTCAAAAGTTGACCCATTGGGTCAATAGGTTGGTCATTGGGTCAAAAATTGATCATTTTGACAAAAGTTGACTTTTTGGTCAAAATTTGACCTATTTAGTGGTCATTAGGTCAAAATTTGACTATTTTGACAAAAATTTACTTTTTCTTCAAAAGTTCACTTATTGGGTCACAAGGGCATTCGGTTAAGAATTGAGCATTTGGCCAAATTTGACTTTTTAGTCAAAAGTTGACTTATTGGGACAATGGGTGGTCATTAGGTCAAAATTTGACTAGTTTGACTAATATTGACTTTTCTGTCAAAAGTTGACCTATTGGGTCAGTAGGTGGTCATTAGGTCAAAATTTGACTATTTTGCTCAAAATTAACTTTTTGTTCAAAAGTTGACTAATTGGGTCATACGTTGGTCATTGGGTTAAGAATTGACCATTTTGACCAAAGTTAACCTTTTGGTAAAAAGTTGACCTTTTGGGTCAATGGGTTAGTCATTGGGTCGAAAATTGACCATTTTGACCAAAGTTGACTTTTTGATCAAAAGTTGACCAATCTGGTCAATGGGTGGTCATTAGGTCAAAATTTGACTATTTTGACCAAAATTGACTTTTTATTAAATATTTTACATATTGGGTCATACATTGGTAATTGGGTCAAGAGTTGTTCATTTAGACCAAAATTGACTTTTTCGTCAAAAGTTGACCTATTGGGTCAATCGGTTGGTCATTTTAACTAAAGTTGACTTTTTGGTCAAAAGTTGACGAATTTGGTCAATGGGTGGTCATTAGGTCAAAATTGAATATTTTGACCAAAATTGACTTTTTGTTCAAAAGTTGACTTATTAGGTCATACGTTGGTCATTTGGTTAAGAATTAACCATTTTGACCAAAGTTGACTTTTTGGTCAAAAGTTGGCCTATTGGGTCAATGGGTTGGTCATTAGGTAAAATATTGACCATTTTGACCAAAGTTGACTTTTTGGTCAAAAGTTGACATATTTGGTCAATGGGTGGTCATTTGGTCAAAATTTGAGAATTTTGTCTAAAATTGACTTTTTGTTCAAAACTTAACTTATTGGGTTATATGTTGGTCATTGGTTCAAGAATTGACCATTTTGACTAAAATTATCTTTTTGGTCAAAAGTTGATCTATTGGGTCAATGGGTGGTCATTAAGTCAAAAATTTATAATTTTGACTGAGATTAACTTTTTGGTCAAAAGTTGGCGTATTGGGTCAATGAGTTTGTCATTGGTTTAAGGATTGACCATTTTGACCAAAGTTTACTTTTTGGTCTGAGATAGACTTATAAGGTCAATGAGTGGTCATTAGGTCAAAATTTGACTATTCTAACCAAAATTGACTTTTTCTTCAAAAGTTGACTTATTGGGTCAATACGTTGGTCATTATGTCAAGAATTGACCATTTTCACCAAAGTTGACTGTTTGGTTAAAAGTTGAGCTATTGGGTCAATGGGTAGTCATTGGGTAAAAAATTTACCATTTCGATCAAAGTTGACTTTTTTGTCAAAAGTTGACCTATTTGGTCAATGGGTTGTCATTAAGTCAAAATTTGACTATTTTGACCAAAATTGACTTTTTATTCAGAATTTTACTTATTGGGTCATACGTTAGTCATTGGGTCAAGAGTTGACCATTTTGACCAAAATTGACTTTTTGGTCAAAAGTTGACCTATTGGGTCAAAGGTTTGGTCACTGGGTTAAAAATTGACCATTTTGACCAATGTTGACTTTTTTGTCAGAGATTGACTTATCGGGTCAACAATTGGTCATTAATTCAAAAGTTGACTATTTTGACCAAAATAGACTTTTTGTTTAAATATTCATTGGGTTGGTCATTGGGTCAAGGTTTCATCATTTTAACCAAAGTTGACTTTTTTGTCAATAGTTGACCTATTGGGTCGATTGGTAGGTCATTGGGTCAAGGATTGACCATTTTGACTAAAGTTGACTTTTTTGGTCAGATATTTACTTACTAAGTTTAAAATTTCTCACTATGTCAAAAATTGACAATTTTGACCAAAATTTAGTTTTTGATAAAGAGTTGACCTATTCGGTCAATGGGTTGGTCATTGGGTAAAAAATTGACCATTTTGACCAAAATTGAGTTTTTGGTCAAAAGTTGACCTAGTGGGTCAGTTGGTGGTCATTAGGTCAAAAATCGAGTATTTTGACAAAAATTGACTTTTTGATCAAAAATTCACATATTGGGTCGATGGGTTGGTAATTGGGTCAAGGATTGATCATTTTGACCAAAGTTTTCTTTTCGATCAACAGTTGACCTATTTAGTTCAATGAGGCGGTCTTTAGGTCAAAAATTGACAATTTGTGTCAAAATTGACATTTTGGTCAAAAGTGGAGCTATTGAGTCAATGGATTGGTCATTGGGTCAAAGATTAACCATTTTTGCCAAAGTTTACTTTTTACACAAAAGTTGACAAATCGGGTTAATGGGTTGGTCATTGAATCAATGTTTGACCATTTTTACCAAAGTTGACATGTAGGTCAAAATTAACCTATGGGATCAATAATTGGTCATTAGGTTAAAAATTCACAATTTTTACCAAAATTGACTATTTGGTCAAAAGGTGATCTATTTGGTCAATGGATTGGTGATTGGGTTAAGGATTGACCATTCCGACCAAACAGACTTTTGGATCAGAGATTGCTGATTGGGTTAATAATTGTCAGTAGGTAAAAAATTGACTATTTTGACCAAAATTGACTTAATGTTCAAAAGTTGACTTCTTGGGTCAAGCGTTGGTCATTTGGTCAAGAATGAACCATTTTGACCTAAGTCGACTTTTGGAAAAAAGTCGACCTATCGGGTCAATGGGTTCGTCATCGGGTCAAAAAATGACCATTTTGACTAAAGTCGTCTTTTGGTCAAAAGTTGACTCTATTTGGTTAATGGGTTGTCATTAGGTTAAAATTTAACTATTTTGACCAAAATTAACTTTTTCTTCAAAAGTTAACTGATTGGGTCAAACGCTGGTCAGTGGGTCAAGAGTTGACCATTTTAACCAAGGATGACTTTTTGGTCAAAAGTTGACCTATTGGGTAAACGGGTGGTCATTAGGTCAAAATTTGACTATTTTGACGAAAATTGACTTTTTGGTCAAAACTTAACCTATTAAGTCAATGCTTTTGTCATTGGGTCAATGTTTGAGCATTTTGACTAAAGTTGACTTTTTGTTCAAAAGTTGACCTATTTGGTAAATGGGTTGGTCATTAGGTCAAAAATTGACCATTTTGACCAAAGTTGACTTTTTGGTCAAAAATCGGTCTATTTTATCAATGAGTTGGAAATTGGGTAAATATTTGACCATTTTCACCAAAGATAATTTTTTGGTCAAAAGTTGACTTATTTGGTCAATGGGTTACTCATTGGCTTAAGAATTGACCATTTTGACCAAAATTGACTTTTTGGTCAAAAGTTGACATGTTGGATCAACGGGCGGTCATTAGGTCAAAAATCGAATATTTTGACTAAAATTGAATTTTTGGTCAAAAGTTAACATATTGCGTCAATGGGTTGGTTATTGGGTCACAATTGATCATTCTGACCAAAGTTGTCTTTTCGGTCAAAAGTTAACCTATTTAGGTCAATGAGACAGTCATTAGGTAAAAAATTGACAATTTTGAGCAAAATTGACTTTTTGGTTAAAAGTTGACCGATTAGGTCATTAGGTTGGTCATTGTGTCAAGGATTAACCATTTTTGCCAAAGTTGACTTTTTGGCCAAAAGTTGACAAATTGGTTCAATGGGTTGGTCATTAGATCAATGATTGACCATTTTTACCAAAGTTGACATTTAGGTCAAAATTTAACATATTAGATCAATAATTGGTTATTCGGTCAAAAATTGACTATTTGGATAAAAATTGACTATTTAGTCAATAGTTGATCTATTTGGTCAATGGGTTGGTCTTTGGGTTAAGGATTCACCAATTTGACCAAAGTTGACTTTTTGGTCGAGATCGATCGATCAGATCAATAATTAGTCAAGTAGTCAAAAATATACTATTTCGACCAAAATCGACTTTATGTTTAAAAAGTTGACTTATTAGGTCAATGCTAGGTCATTGGGTCAAGAATGGACCATTTTAAATAAAGTTGATTTTTTGGTCAAAAGTTAACATATTGGGTCAATGGGTTGGTCATTGGGTAAAAAAGTGACCATTTTGACAAAAGTTAACTTTTTTGTCAAAATTTGACCAATTTGGTTAATGGATGGTCATTAGGTCAAAATTTGACTATTTTAACAAAAATTGATTTTTTTGATCAAAATTGACTTTTTGTTCGAAAGTTGACTTATCGGGTCATGCGTTGGTCATTCGGTCAAGAATCGACCATTTGCCAAAGTCGACTTTTGGTCAAAAGTTGACTGATCAGGTCAATGGGTATCATTAGGTCAAAATTTGACTAGTTTTGACTAAAATTTACTTTTTGGTCAAAAGATGACCTAATGGGTCAATGGGTGGTCTTTAGGTCAAAATTTGATTATTTTGACCAAAATTGGCTTTTTGTTCGAAAGTTGACTTATTGGGTCATACGTTGGTCATTGGGTCGGGAATTGAAAATTTTGGCCAAAGTTGACTTTTTGGTTAAAAGTTGACCTTTTGGGTCAATGGGTGAAAAATTGACCATTTTGACCAAAGTTGACTTTTTGGTCAAAAGTTCACCTATTTGGTCAATGGGTGGTAATTAGGTCAAAATTTGACTATTTTGACCAAAATTGACATTTTGTTCAAAATTTTACTTATTGGGTCATACGTTGGTCATTGGGTCAAGAGTTCACCATTTTAACCAAAATAGAATTTTTGGTAAAAAGTTGACCTATTGGGTCAACCGGTTGGTCATTGGGTAAAAAATTAACCATTTTGACCAACGTTGACTTTTTGGTCAACAGTTGAACTATTTGGTTAATGGGCGGTCATTAGGTCAAAAATTGACTATTTTGATCAAAATTGACTTTTTGTTCAAATATTGACCTATTAGGCGATTGGGTTGGTCATTGGGTCAAGGTTTGATCATTTAACCAAAGTTGACTTTTTGGTCAAAAGTTGAGCTATTGGGTCAATTGGTCGGTGATTGGGTCAAGGATTGACCATTTTGACTAAAGTTGACTTTTTTGGTTAGATATTTGCTTACTAGGTTAATAGTTTGTCATTATGTCAAAAATTGACCATCTTGACCAAAATTGACTTTTTGGTCAAAAGTTGACCTATTAGGTCAATGGGTTGGTCATTGGGTTAAAAATTGACCATTTTGACCAAAATAGAGTTTTTGCTCAAAAGTTGACCTATTGGGTTAGATGGTGGTCATTTGGTTAAAAATTAAGTATTTTGACCAAAGTTGACTTTTTGCTCAAAAGTTGACCTTTTGGGTCAATGGGTTGGTAATTGGGTCAAGGATTGATCATTTTGACCAAAGTTGTCTTTTCGGTCAATAGTTGACCTATTTAGTTCAATGAGGCGGTCATTAAGTCAAAAATTGACAATTTGGATCAAAATTGACTTTTTGGTCAAAAGTTGACCTATTGGGTCAATGGGTTGGTCATTGGGTTAAAGATTAACAATTTTGGCCAAAGTTTACTTTTTAGTCAAATGCTGACAAATTAGGTCAATGGGTTGGTCATTGGATCAATGCTTGACTATTTTTACCAAAGTTGACATTTAGCTCAAAATTTAACCTATAAGATCAATAATCGGTCATTAGGTTAAAAATTAACTATTTTGACTAAAATTTACAATTTGATCAAAAGGTGATCTATTTGGTCAATGGGTTGGTCATTGGGTTAAGGATTGACCATTTTGACCAATGTTGACATTTTGGTTAGAGATTGACTGATTGGGTCAATAATTGGTGAGTAGGTAAAAAATTGATTATTTTTACCAAAATTGACTATATGTTTTAAAAGTTGACTTATTAGGTCAATGCGTTGGTCATTGGGTCAAGAATCGACCATTTTGACTAAAGTTCGCTTTTTCGTCAAAACTTGACCTATTGGGTCAATGGGTTGGTTATTGGGTAAAAAATTGACCATTTTGATAAAAGTTAACTTTTTGGTTAAAATTTGACCTATTAGGTGAATGTGTGGTCATTAGGTAAAAATTTGACTATTTTGACCAAAATTGACTTTTTGACTAAAATTGACTTTTTGTTCAAAAGTTGACTTATTAGATCATACGTTGGTCTTTCGGTCAAGAATTTACCATTTGGCCAAAGTTGACTTTTTGGTCAAAAGTTGATCGATTAGGTCAATGGGTGGTCATTAGGTCAAAATTTGACTAGTTTGACTAATAATGACTTTTTGGCCAAAAGTTGACCTATTGGGTCAATGGGTGGTCATTAGGTCAAAATTTGACTATTTTGACCAAAATTAACTTTTTGTTCAAATGTTGACTTATTGGTTCATACGTTGGTCAATGGGTCAAGAATTGACCTTTTTTACCAAAGTTGAGTTTTTGGTCAAAAGTTGACCTTTTGGGTCAATGGTTTGGTCATTGGGTAAATAATTGACCATTTTGACCAAAGTTAACTTTTTGGTCAAAAGTTCACCTATTTGGTCAAAGGGTGGTAATTAGGTCAAAATTTGACTATTTTGACCAAAATTGACTTTTTGTTCAAAATTTTACTTTTTGGGTCTTAAGTTGATCATTGGGTCAAGAGTTGACCATTTTGTCCAAAATTGACTTTTTGGTCAAAAGTTGACCTATTGGGTCAATCAGTAGGGCATTGGGTCAAAAATTTACCATTTTGACCAACGTTGACTTTTTGGTCAAAAGTTGAACTATTTGGTCAATGGGTGGTCATTAGGTCAAAGATTGATTATTTTGACCAAAATTAACTTTTTGTTCAAAAGTTGACTTATTGTGTCATACTTTGGTCATTGGGTTAAGAATTGATCATTTTGACCAAAGTTGACTTTTTGGTCAAAAGTTGACCTAATAGGTCAATGTGTTGGTCATTGGGTCAAAAATTGACCGTTTTGACCAAAGTTGACTTTTCGGTCAAAAGTTGACCTATTGGGCCAATGGGTGGTCATTTGGTCAAAATTTGACTATTTTAACCAAAATTAACTTTTTGTTCAAAACTTAACTTATTGGGCCATACGTTGGTCATTGTGTCAAGAATTGACCATTTTAACCAAAATTATCTTTTTGGTCAAAAGTTGACCTCTTGGTTCAAAGGGTGGTCATTAAGTTAAAAATTGACTATTTTAACCAAAATTGACTTTTTGGTCAAACATTGGCGTATTGGGTAAATGCGTTTGTCATTGGGTCAAGGATTGACCATTTTGACCAAAGTTGACTTTTTGGTCAAAAGTTGACCTATCGGATCGATGGGTGGTCCTTAGGTCAGAAATTGACTATTTTTACCAAAATAAACTTTTTGGTCAAAAGTTGACCTATTGGATCAATGTATTTGTCATTGGGTCAAAGATCGACCATTTTGACGAAAGTTGACTTTTTGATCGGAGATTGACTTATTGGGTCAATAATTTATCATTAATTCAAAAATTGACTATTTTGACCAAAATTAACTTTTTGTTCAAATGTTAACCAATTAGGTCAATGGGTTGGTCATTGGGTCAAGGATTGATCATTTTAACCAAAGTTGATTTTTTTTGTCAAAAGTTGACCTATTGGGTCAATGGGTTGGTCATTGGGTCAAGGATTGACCATATTGACTAAAGTTGACTTTTTGGTCAAAGATTTGCTTACTGGATCAATAATTGGTCATTAGGTCAAAAATTTATCTTTTTGACTAAAATGAACTTTTTGGCCAAAAGTTGACCTATTGGGTCAATGGGTTGGTCATTGGGTTAAAAATTAACCATTTGGAACAATATTGACTTTTTGTTCAAAAGTTAACATATTGGGTCAATAGGTGCTAATTAGGTCAAAAATCAAGTATTTTGACCAAAATTGACTTTTTGGTCAAAAGTTGACCTATTGGGTCAATGGGTTGGTAATTGGGTCAAGGATTGATCTTTCTGACCAAAGTTGTCTTTTTAATTCAAAAGTTGACCTATTTAGGTCAAAGAGGTAGTCATTAGGTCAAAAATTGACAATTTTGAGGAAAATTAACTTTCTGGACAAATGTTGACCTACTAGGCCAATGGGTTGGTCATTGGGTCAAGGATTGACCATGTTGGCCAAAGTTGACTTTTTAGTCAAAAGTTGACAGATTGGGTCAATGGTTTGGTCATTGGATCAATGATTGACTATTTTTACCAAAGTTGACATTTAGGTCAAAATTTAACCTTTTGGATCAATAATTGGTCATTAGGTCAAAAATTGACTACTTTGACAAAAATTGACTATTTGGTGAAAAGTTGATCTATTTGGTCAATGGGTTGGTCATTGGGTCAGAAATTGACCATTTTGACCAAAGTTGACTTTTTTGTCAAAAATCGATCTATTTTGTCAATGAGTTGGTAATTGGGTAAATATTTGACAATTTTCACTAAAGATAACTTTTTGGTCGAAAGTTGACTGTTGGTCGATGGGTTAGTCATTGGGTTAAGAATTGACCACTTTGACCAAAATTGACTTTTTGGTTAAAAAGTTGACTTTGTTGGGTCGATAGGCGGTCATTAGGTCGAAACTCTACTTATTTTTACCAAAATTGACTTTTTGGTCAAAAGTTGACCTATTACGTCGATGGGTTGGTTATTGGGTCACCATTGATCATTCGACCAAAGTTGTCATTTCGATCAAAAGTTGACTATTTAGGTTAATGAGGCTTTCATTAGGTAAAAAGCCGACAACTTCGAGCAAAATTGACTTTTTGGTCAAAAGTTGACCTATTAGGTCAATGGGTTAGTCATTGGGTCAAGGATTAACCATTTTGCCCAAAGTTGACTTTTTGGTCAAAAGTTAACAAATTGGGTCAACGGGTTGGTCATTGGATCAATGATTGACCATTTTTACCAAAGTTGACATTTAGGTCAAAATTTAACCTATTGGATCAATAATTTGTCATTAGGTCAAAAATTGACTATTTTGACAAAAATTGATTATTTGGTCAAAAGTTTATCTATTTGGTCAATGGGTTGGTCATTGGGTTAAGGATTGACCATTTTGACCAAAGTTAACTTTTTGGTCAGATATTGACTGATTGTGTCAATAATTAGTCAGCACGTCACAAATATACAATTTTGACCAAAATTGACTTTAAGTTTCAATAGTTGACTTATTAGGTCAATGCGTTGGTCAGTGGGTCAAGAATGGAGCATTTTGACTAAGTTGACTTTTTGGTCAAATGTTGATCTATTGGGTTAATAGGTTGGTCATTGGGAAAAAATTGACCATTTTGACAAAATTGACTTTTTGGTCAAAATTCGACCTATTTGGTCAATGGGTGGTCATTAGGTCAAAATTTGACTATTTTGACCAAAATTGACTTTTTTGATCAAAATTGACTTTTTGTTCAAAAGTTGACTTATTGGATCATGCGTTGGACATTCGCTTAAGAATTGACCATTTTGCCAAAGTTGACTTTTTGGTCAAAAGTTGTCCTATTGGTCAATGGGTGGTCATTAGGTAAAAAATTGACTAGTTTAACTAAAATTGACTTTTTAGTCAACAATTGACCTATTGCATCCGATGGGTGGTCATTTGGTTAAAATTTGACTATTTTGACCAAAATTAACTTTTTGTTCAAAATTTTACTTATTGGGTCAAACGTTGGTCATTGGGTCAAGAGTTGACCATTTTGACCAAAATTGACTTTTTGCTCAAAAGTTGACCTCTTGGGTCAATCAGTTGGTCATTGGGTCGAAGATTGACCATTTTGTCCAACGTTGACTTTTTGTTCAAAAGTTGAACTATTTGGTCAATGGGTGGTAATTCGGTCAAAAATTGACTATTTTGACCAAAATTGACTTTTTGTTCAAAAATTGACTTATTGGGACATACGTTTGTCATTGAGTTAAGAATTGACCATTTCGACCAAAGTTGACTTTTTGGTCAAAAGTTGACCTATTGGGTCAATGGGTAAATAATTGACCATTTTGACCAAAGTTGACTTTTTGGTCAAAAGTTGACCTATTTGGTCAATGTGTTTTATCCAAAATTGACTTTTTGTTCAAAACTTGCCTTATTGGGTCATACGTTGATCATTGCGTCAAGAATTGACCATTTTGACCAAAATTATCTTTTTGGTCAAAAGTTGACTTATTGGGTCAATGGATGGTCATTAAGTTAAAAATTTAATATTTTGACCAAAATTGTATTTTTGGTCAAAACTTGGCGTAGTGGGTCAATGAGTTTGTCATTGGGTAAATGATTGACCATTTTGACCAAAGTTGACTTTTTGGTCAAAAGTTGACCTATTGGATCAATGGGTGATCTTTAGGTCATAAATTGACTATTTTGACCAAAATTAAATATTTGGTCAAAAGTTGACCTATTGGGTCAATGAATTTGTCATTGGGTCATGGATCGACCATTTTGACCAAAGTTTCTTTTTGGTCAGAGATTGACTTATTGGGTCAATAATATGTCATTAATTCAAATATTGACTATTTTGACCAAAATTAACTTTTTGTTCAAATGTTGACCTATTAGGCCAATGGGTTGGTCATTAGGTCAAGAATTGATCATTTTAACAAAAGTTGACTTTTTAGTCAAAAGTTGACCTATTGGGTCAATGGGTTGGTCATTGGATCAAGGATTGACCATTTTGACTAAAGTTGACTTTTTGGTCAAGGATTTGCTTAATGGGTCAATAATTAGTCATTAGGTCAAAAATTTATCATTTTGACTATAATTGACTTTTTGGTCAAAAGTTGACCTATTGGGTCAATGGGTTGGTCATTGGGTTAAAAATTGACTATTTTGACCAAAATTGACTATTTGGTTAAAAGTTGATCTATTTATTCAATGGGTTGGTCATTGGGTTAGGGATTGACCATTTTGACCAAAGTTGACTTTTTAGTCAGAGATTGACTGATTGGGTTAATTATTGGTCAGTAGGCTAAAATTGACTATTTTAACCAAAATTGACTTTATGTTCAAAAGTTGATTTATTAGGTTAATATGTTGGTCATTGGGTTAACAATGGACCATTTTGACCAAAGTTGATTTTTTGGTCAAAAGTTGTCTGTTGAATTCGATGAGTTGGTCATTGGGTCAAATATTGACAATTTTTAAAAAAGATTGACTTTTTTGTCAAAATTTGACTTTGGTCAATGGGTGCTCATTAGGTCAAAATTTGACTATTATGACCAAAATTGACTTTTTTTTGAAAAGTTGACTTATTGGGTCATACGTTGGTCCTTCGGTGAAGAATTGACCATTTGGCCAAAGTTGACAATTTGGTCAAAAGTTGACCTATTGGGTCAATGGGTGGTCACTTGGTCAAAATTTGACTAGTTTGACTAAAATTGACTTTTTGGCTAAAAGTTGATCTATTGGGTCAATGGGTAGTCATTAGGTCAAAATTTGACTATTTTGACCAAAATTGACTTTTTATTCAAAAGTTGACTTATTAGGTCATACGTTGGTCATTGGGTTAAGAATTGATCATTTTGACCAAAGTTGAGCTTTTGGTCAAAAGTTGACCTTTTGGGTCAATGGGTTAGTTATTGGGTAAAAAATTGACCATCATGACCAAAGTTGACTTTTTGGTCAAAAATTGACCAATTTGGTCAATGGGTAGTCATTAGGTCAAAATTTGACTATTTTGACCAAAATTGACTTTTTGTTCAAAATTATGCTTATTGGGTCATACGTTGGTCATTGGATCAAGAGTTGACCATTTTGACCAAAATTGACTTTTTAGTCAAAAGTTGACCTATTGAGTCAATCGGTTGGTCAGTGGGTCAAAAATTGTCCATTTTGATAAAAGTTGACTTTTTGGTCAAAAGTTGACCTATTTGGTCAATGGGTGGTCTTTAGGTCAAAAATTGACTATTTTGACCAAAATTGACTTTTTGTTCTAAAGTTGACTTAGTGGGTCATACGTTGGTCATTGGGTTAAAAATTGACCAGTTTGACCAAATTTGACTTTTTGGTCAAAAGTTTAACTATTTGGTCAATGGGTTGGTCATTGGGTCAAAAATTGACCATCTTTACCAAAGTTGACTTTTTAGTCAAAGGTTGTCCTATTTTGTCAATGGGTGGTCATTTGGTCAAAATTTGACTATTTTGTCCAAAATTGACTTTTTGTTCAAAACTTGACTTATTGGGTCATACGTTGATCATTAGGTCACAAATTGACTATTTTGACCAAAATTGACCTTTTGTTAAAAAGTTAACTTATTGGGTCATACGTTGGTCATTGGGTTAAGAATTGACCAATTTAACAAAAGTTGACTTTTTGATTAAAAGTTGACCTATTAGGTCAATGGGTTGATCATTGGGTCAAAAATTGACCATTTTGACTAAAGTTGACTTTTTGGCCAAAAGTTGACCTATTTCGTCAATGGGTGGTCATTTGGTGAAAATTTGACACTTTTGTCCAAAATTGACTTTTAGTTCAAAACTTGATTTATTGGGTTATACGTTGGTCATTAGGTCAAGAATTGACCATTTTGACCAAAATTATCTTTTTGGTCAAAAGTTGACCTATTGGGTCAATGGGTGGTCATTAAGTCAAAAATTGACAATTTTAACTGAAATTGACTTTTTGGTCAAAAGTTGGCATATTGGGTCAATGAGTTTGTCATTGGATCAAGGATTGATCATTTTAACCAAAGTTGACTTTTTGCTCAAAAGTTGACTTTGGGTCAATGGGTTGGTCATTGGATCAAGGATTGATAATTTTAAATAAAGTTGACTTTTTTCTCAGAGATTTGCTTACTCGGTCAACAATTGGTCATTAGGTCAAAAATTGATCATTGTGACTAAAATTAACTTTTTGGTCAAAAGTTGACCTATTGGGTCAATCAGTTAAAATTTGACCATTTTGACCAAAATTGACTTCTTTTATCAAAAGTTAACCTATTAGGTCAATGGGTGGTCATTATGTCAAAAATCGACTATCTTGACCAAAATTGACTTTTCGGTCAAATGTTGACCTATTGGGTCAATGGGTTGGTAAGTGGGTAAAAGATTGATCAATCTGACTATAGTTGTCTTTTCGGTCAAAAGTTGACCTGTTTAGGTCAATGAGGCGGTCATTAGGTCAAAAATTGACAATTTTGAGCAAAATTGACTTTTTGGCCAAGAGTTAACCTATTAGGTTAATGGGTTGGTAATTGGGTCAAGGATTAACCATGTTGGCCAAAGTTAACTTTTTAGTCAAAAGTTGACATATTGGGTCAATGGGTTGGTCATTGGATCAAAGATTGACCATTTTTACCAAAGTTGACATTTAGGTCGAATTTTAACTTTATTGGATCGATAATTGGTCTACGAATTCGAAAATTATTTATTTTGACAAAAATTGACTATTTGGTCCAAAGTATATCTATTTGGTGAATGGGTTCGTCATTAGGTTAAGGATTTACCATTTTGACCAAAGTTAACTTTTTGGTCGTGAGATTGACGATTAGATTCGATAATTGAGTCGATGGGTCGAAATAAGGCTATTTTGACTAAAATTGACTTATGTTCAAAAGTTGACTTATTAGGTCAATGGGTTGGTGATGGGTCAACAATGGACCATTTTGAACAAAGTTGACTTTTTGGTCAAAAGTTGACCTATTGGGTCAATGGGTTGGTCATTGGGTTAAAATTCAGCAATACGTAACTGAACGAAGTACAA